>SNQJ01S0069942.1:38832-61426 GCA_010110895.2 Picea sitchensis | reverse complement strand
CAGGTGGATCTAGGGAGATTATTTTTTGTTCGCATTCATCAATTTATCAAATAACAAAATTGGCGACTCCACCGAGGAGAACGAATTGATTGTGGTTTTTCGTTGGCCATTTAATTTTAACCTATTCTTTTTACTTGAAATCAATCTCTGAGTCTATGGGAGATCCATTCAAACTCTCTGGATTTGAAATTTCACTTAGATACTTTACCCTCTTCTCAAAATTTCTTGATTTACAAACACTTCCACACTGTACCCTATACATAGCCTGTGGAAAGCTTCAATTTCCATGCCCTAGTTGTTTGCTTCAATGCGGACTTTCCACACCCTATTTGTTTTTGGCCTACAAAAACTCTTGATTTCCACACTGTAATGTGCTATTAGGCTGCGACGGTGCCTGCGAAATATTTTGAGTTGGGTTTTAGCCTCTGTTAATGCCCAACTTTGCTTTAATCAGCTGGGAGGGACTTTTAATTCCAACCCTTGACTATTTTCTGGAAGTTTAACTTGTTGTTTATTGGTTTAAGAGATCGAATACCTCTCTTTTAATCTTTTTCCAGTTTTTGTCTTTGATTTTTATCGACAAGGATATAATCACGAGATTGTATCTGAGTTCTTGTTAGATTAAAATATTTGATTGATTCAATGTTTTGGATTGATTATGTGTTCTGGATTGCTTGATGATTGGGAAGTCATTTTTCATTTGCATTTGGTGAAACACTTTCTTGTCATTTTTACTTTTATCTCCATTGAAAGTTTGATTTGAGTGCTTGTTGAGTGTATAATATTTCTTGCATTACTTGTCCTTTCTTTGTCATGCCACGATTTGGTTTAGGAAGGAAAAGGAATTTAAAGATCACTTGCTCTTTCAAGTAATCATATATAAAGAAAATTTATTGCATCCAAAAAAATAGAACATTGAGAAACGACATTGGTCATGGTTGTTTGAATTTGTGTCCATTTAATAAAAAGAAAGTATATTTCGTAGCTTACATTGTTCCAGAAATAACTTCTCCTTACTATAGATAGAGTTCATTGAACAAAAATTTGCATCATTCATTTCTATTTATATTATTGGGTCAATTTACTACACAACATTGGTTTCATTCCCATCTCCCTCTTGAGTAACAACAACTCTTAAAAAAACATAGCGAAATCTAAAAATCAATTAGCAACTTTTATTTTCTAAGGATAAACAAACCAACATTAACTAGTCTAGAGATTTGGAGTAGGCTATGAGACACACTCTCCAAACACAAAACTTTTAATAACATCTTGTGATAGAGAGTGTTTAATTCCCATTTGCAACATTTTGTCACAGAAACCCTTATCACACAAGGGTCAAACATGAGTTCACGTGAGATTGATAGAGTCACTCACCGCAGGTGCTTTGTTGATCTAGGTGTAGAGATTGGGCGTGATATGGGGTCACTTGAAGGTATACCCACAATGATGAGTCAGAGCCTCTCAGAGTTGATTCCGGGCTAGAAACCACAGCACTAGCATGGATCACCGTGGAAAGCTATTTTCGGGCATCCTTTGTTGTTCTTGGTATCATGGTGCCTATTTTCTTAGGATGTACGGTGTGTGGAGGGGCAAGTCTTCATGGTATCGGGAATTGACATTGGTCAAAATCAATCAGACTCCTTGGAGCATATACCCACGATTATGTGTGGGATCTTGCACCAAGGTGTAGTCCGTTAAGAAGGTCATCAAAATAAATTTTCCACCCTAGCCCAAACCCTTCTTGTCTTGACTTCACGTACGTTGGATTTCATCGGCAACTAGTGAATTAAAAATAAGAAGGTTTTGTTTACCTGATCTGATTCTGGAATTTTATTAGCGAGTGTTGTTGTTTTCATAGTTGGCCATAGATTTTTCCATAAAATTTTTGGATCAACCAACATTGACCCTCCACACCATTCATGTAGGATGCAAGGATTACCTCCATAAGATCCAGAAGTTTCCAAACCCTTTCTTACTAAACCACCAGAGGGATCTCCTCAAGAGAGTGAGGTCCAAGACAATGCTCACCATCTCAGCCGAGAAAGAGCCATTCTCTGAACAATTATCGGTGTTTTATGATTCTCTAGACACTACGAATTACCTCACGGATCGAGAGGCATTATTCTGGTAATTCTCACGGAGAATGATGGGTCCCTATCACTTTATAGAGTAAGATCAATAATATTCATAATATTAATAAGGTCAATATTAATAAGGCCTTTCAATAAAATAGAATAAAGCGGATGTAAAGACCTAATAAAGCTCACTTCTAGAGGATCTTCTCGATAGCTTCTCTTAATAGACATATTTGAAATAATTAAGGGTCAAGTATGAGAACCCTAGCTTGGAGATTATTGTAACGGGGCGTTGATGGATTGAGTTGCCCCCTCGAAGAAGGAGCCTATGAACATTGCTCTCGTTAATCAAAGTGTTATTTCTAGTGCTATTGTTATATCATTTCTATGTATTATTGAAGATTATGTTGGATATTTTCTTGGTATTCTTCCATTTCTAGCATTTTATTTACCGTTACTATATTTTATATATCTGGTATCTTCCAAGTGGTATCAGAGAACTTTCATGGCGGGTATTTTTTCGAGGTAGAGACGTATTCGGCGTCTTTAAGCCACAAATATCGGTCATTAAGTGCATAAACCCATGGTTGAGGATTCGCCCATGTAGGATATACAAGTGGTTCTTAAGCGCTACATCATTGGCCACCCTTGTAACTATTGGACTTAGCCGGTAGTAGCATATGAGACAACACCTATGTATGGATCGACCTATATTTCTTGACCCTCTTTAGATAAAACCTATCGGCCATCGGTTGCTATAGTGTCGCGAGAACAACACTAGGAAGATACTCTCTAGTACTGTGGTAGTTGGGTAGTGCGGATAAGAATGCGGTCAATCCTCCTTAGTTATTGCCCTGATATTAGATTCAGTACTACTATTGGACCCCAGCACATATATTAGAGCTATAGCATAAGTCAAACCCTTGTCTGTAGAACCTTGAATACCTAACCTTGGGGAACATAAACATAAGAAAAACATAAACAAATTAAACCTACTTGAGATCTATTGTCGTATGCATCTTGTTCGGTTGCTAAAGTAAATACATTTCTCTCACAGTTCAATTTGGGAGTTCGACCTTTACCAACATTATTAGGACCAAAAGTATAACCCAGCGGTAAGAATGGAAATTTTTCCTGCATTATTTGAGACCTATTCCATTAGATTCATCTCTTCTCCTTATCACATTCATCCATATCATTTTTAAAATTTCCGACCCCACTGCTCCTTTTAGGTTCACCCATCCTCATGGCCCATACCCATAGCCAAGAACTGAGGTCTCCTTCAACACCTTGCAATATGGTTTCCTCGAGACCAAACAAGAAGTGCAACAACTTCGGTGCTACTATTGCCTCCCGTGTGCATCATAATTGTATCCATAAATGCATGGCGTGCGTCCACAATGGAGAAGTCAAACCTAAATGACCACCATCTTGAATCGTCTTTGCATCCTCTTTCAAACTCAATATCTATAATGACTTTTCTGATGCATAAAAATTTGAAGGTGAAGCATCTTCCCATTCCTTTCAACCCCATCACTTTCAATGGGACGTACGCCTTCCACGGGTGGATGTAACAAAATTTGATATTTCGGACCCCTTGAAGTTGGGTCACCCAAATGGAACATTATTTCTCTCTCTGTATTATAGATGACTTGTCCAAACTCGGGTATAGTGTTCTCCATCTAGATCAGAAACGGCGGCAATGGTGGCAATGGAGAAAAACTTCAGGTCAAGGGTATATTATGGACCCAATTTGTGGTGGAGCTTTATGAATAACTGAAGCCCGGTACCAACCTTTTGGGCCGTTTGAAAAATTATGTCGGGCACAATAGAAATTAACTTCATAGGCGCATTGGCGATTGGCTTTTCGAGAATAGAGGAGCATGGCGATGCTTTCTTTCAAAGAGTGTTTTATCCGTTGGCCTCAAAGGAGGTGGACATTTCCTCATGTGGCTTGACCTCGACTTGGGTGGAAGCTGCACCAAAAAATAAAGAAGCACAACAAATTGTTTCCTCTCAAAATAAAGCCTTCCTTTATCCTAAGCCCTAAATGATGAAGCCCCTTCTCCCTCAGCCCATTAAAATCCCGAAAAATTGACCCGGGGATGAAATGGATGAACACCAAATCAAGGCCTCTGTTATAATTGTGATGAAAAATATTTCCCAGGGGACACAAATGTAGGAAAAAAAGATTTTTATTGCCATATCACGAGGATATTTCGACAAGGGGAGTGTCAACATCCTCTTGTGCTCGAGTCACTAGAAATCACCAACATAAACCCTCCCTCCGGCGGCTCTGAAGTGGGCGATCATTTCCCTCAATGCTCTCATCGACTATACGCCCCCAAACCCTCAAGTTAATGGGTTACATCAAACATCGAAAGGTCATCATTCTAGTTGATAGTATTTAGCACCCTGAATTTTATTCATCGCTGCATTGCCCAAAAAACCCATTGATTTATCCATGTTGTCATCAATTTCCAAATCATGATTGCCAATGGTGGTTCTGAAAATGTGGCGGGTGCTATCAGTCTTGGCGTCTCAAATCATTGACTACCACAATCCATATGTTTGCTATTGACATGGCGGTTGCGACATTGTGTTGAGTGCGGTATTTCTAAGGACTTTGGGTCGGATTCTCATGGATTTTAAAGAACTTAACCATGCAATTCGACCAAAGGAAATTACCAATATAAATTTCAAGGCATCGCTGCTAGTTCACTTGAGGTCATTAGTTCTCATCACATGGAAAAGCTGCTCCAAAAGGTCATTCTGGTGTCATTTCAACTCCACGCCATATAAGCCACATAGATCCCACCCGTGCCCTAAGACCTCAAAGCCCTCCTTTCTAGACATCAAACAATATTTTCCACTCCCCAAGGACTCCTTCCGGCCTCATGGTGTCATGATCATTCCATTCCACGTGTCCCAAGAAGCCTTCCCCCAATATCACGTTCATATCGCCACTCCTTTGCACAAAAAATGAAATTGAAAAAAATGGTCGGGAACTCCTTATTGCGGTGTCATCTGTCCTAGTCACGATCATAATCCTCCCAAGTCATCATGGTACTGAAGAAGTTTCTTGGAGAGAGTGTCGACTTCCGTGCTCTCCAACAAACTAACCATCAAAGACAATTCCCATTCACGTCATTGATGACCTCTGGATGAATTGAGTGCAGCCCAATTCTTTACCAAACTTGATCTTACGTTAGAGCTATCACCGGATACGTATGAAGGAGGCCGACATTCTAAGTCCTTTACGCACTCATGAGGGCCACTATGGGATTTTGGTCATGACCTTTGGTTTATGTAACGCCCCCTCCACCTTCCAAAACCTCATGAACCATGTCTTCCATCCTTTTTCTCGTCATTTTGTCTTAGTTTTCTTTGATGATATCATCATGAAAACTGGATGAATATCTTAATCTATGCGGATCATGTTCTCAACACCAAATTTTCACAGCAGGTCCAAATGTGGTGCCATAGAAGTAGAATACTTGGGTCATCTGGAGGAAAGGATGGCGTCGAGGTGGACCTGAATGTGAGCTTATGCCATGCTTCCTGCCAAAGACTCTCAAAAGCTTCGCGTGGATTTTTGGGCCTCACGGTGTATCGCTTAGGATTCGTTAGAACTACGGGAAAGATGCGGCACCTCTCGTATGCTCCTAAAGAACTCTTTCGCGGACTCGATGTTGCTCAAGCTTTCAGGAAACGAAGACCGTAATGCACCACTCTGGTTGGCCCTTCCCAACTAAAGACCTTTGTGTTGGAATGTGACGCCTCGGGGGAAAGATCATCGTGATGTTGCTTATGCAGAGATGGAGCCTTTGGCCTTCACTAGCAAGCAACATGCAAACAAATCTGGGCAAACCCATTTATGAAAAATAAATGTTGTGATGCGCATCTTTGTTGAGTTGTAGCATCCGTATCTCTTGGAGCAACGCTTCCAGGAGGTAAGAGAGCAGACCATCAAAGCCTCAAGTACTTTATGGAACAATGCATTTCCTCCCGGGAACAACAAAAATGGGTGACTAATCTCTTTGGATATGATTATGAGATCATTTACAAAGAGGGTAAAGAAAATGTAAGTGGCGGATGCACTGTCGCGGAAGTATGAAGGCGAAGGATCCCTTTTTCTCTTTCCTTCATTGTGCAGGTGGCTCCAAAGCTGTGGGCGAGGAATGGCTTCAAGATCCTAAAAGTTAGCATCTGATCCAACAACTTCTGGAGAACAAGGCTCCGGCTCCCCTAGGGTACTCTTGGCTCTAGGATGACCTTCGATACAAAGGCTTATTTAAGTAAACAATCCAAGCTCAAATCCGCGGTGCTTCGAGGCTTCATGCTACACCCACCGGCGGGGCACTTTCGAGTTCACGAAGCATGACCGAGTCAAGCGTTCTTTTTGCGGGATGGTATGAAATAGGACATCCAGAATGGGATTAGATCATTGAATAATGCGGTGTCAGTAACCAAAGACTTGATCAAATCTCCGAGCACCCTCAAGCGCTTCGGTCCCCTTCTGTTGGAAGGATATCTCTATGGACTTTAATGCGGGCTTACCCAAATCGAGGAATAAATTTGTCATAATGGTGGGTGGTGGATCACTTTCCAAGTATGCTCATTTCTGCACGCTCTTCCCCACCCATTTCTTTGCAAAATAAAACCCGGTGGCTCCATTTTCATGGATCGGGTCTTCAGCTTCATGGCATGCAGCACTCTATTGTTTCTGATCGTGATCCAAATTTCACCAATTTTTTTTGGCAAGAAATGTTCAAGACCTAGGTTACAAGGCACACAATTTCATCTTAGCTTAGCTTATCATCCCCTAATGGATGGTCAAATGGAAGTTGTCAACAGTGTTTGGAAACATACTTGAGGTGCTTTTCCTCTGAAAAACAGCACCGGTGGGCTCAATGGTTACCTTGCGAATGGTGGTACAACACTACATACCATACAACCCTCGCGCCCAATGAGCTCCTTTTGCGAAGTTGTATGGAAAAAATCCACCTTCGATTCTCTCATACTTATCGGGTGACTCGAAGGTCCAAGCGGTTGAACAAACACTACGGATTCGAGGATATCGCCCGCTAAACCTTAAAGAGAACTTGGTCATGGCACATAATAGAATGAAGCGACAAGCAGATCAAAGTCTCGGATGTCAATTTGTAGAGATCAGGTGTTATGAGGCTTGCAACCATATAAACCAAACTTTCCCTCAAGGCGAGCATTGTGGAAGCTAGCACCCAAATTTTATAACCCTTACACAGCTCTCAAGCATGTTGGACAAGTCACATATCAGTTATATTTTCCCGGTCGATTGAAACATCCTGTTTTCATGGTTCATGCTTGAAGGTGATTGGAACTGGAGGTGCAAATTCAAACCAACCTTCTCAAGTTAGCTAAAGAAGGATGCATTTGTCTTTCATAGCCGATGATTTTGGACGGTGATGGCGTCTTGTGTCGGAAGAACCATCAAGGAAATTCTAGTACAGTGGAAATATGACTCCAGCAGATGCCGCCTGAACCGACTGTGCGGCGGTTCCATCTCAAGCCATGAGGACAAGGCTTTTTTTAAGAGGGTAGACATGTTAAGGTCCTAGCCGCACATAGGTAGATCAATGTATTGGGATGTAATAAATGTCAATGAACCAAGGCCTTTCAATAATAAAATAGAATAAAGGCCGGATGTAAGAAGACCTAATGAAGCTTCGGCACAAAGGATCTTCTTCTAGATACTTCTCTTAATAGACATATTTAGTATAAATAAGGTCGAAGGTATGAAAACCCTAACTTGGGGTGTGTATGAGCCGCTCAATTGGAGGTTTCCCCTGAAGAGCCTATGGTTGTTAACTACGAGATCAAAGTGATATTTCTATTGCTATTATTATAACATTTATGTGTATTGTGAAGATAATGCTAGAAATTGTCTTTGATGATACCTCATTTCTAGCATTTATTTATGATGCATATTTTATATATATGGTATCTTCTTGAGAGAACTTGTTTTTGACACTTCTAGAATACCCATTTGGACCTCTTACCATCCCGGAAAGTGAGGATCCTTTTTGGAACACTAACATATTTCAAACCCCGACTACAGTGCGAGACCTTTACGTCGGTGTAGGTTTTGATATACCTGTCATCTCTGAACCACCCAAGGCGTTGCCTATATGATACCTCTAGATCACTTTAATAGCATGAATTGTTATCTTTTTGTGGGTTCAGACACACAGTCTGTTGGTCCTAGATTGACTTTTTCTCTTTAGATGGCCCATTCTATAATGGTCTAGCGACTCATTATTCCCATTGAGATATGGTGGTGCAAAGCTCCCATCGATGAATTGTTATCTTTTTGTGGGTTCAGACACATAATCGGCTGGTCCTAGCTTGACCATCCCTCTTCAAATGGCCCATTCTATAATGGTCCCAAACGCTACGACTATTCCCATTGGGAATATGGTGGTTACCCAAGCTCCCATCAGTAAACCACTTTCATCTAGACCTGTCCCATATCTTCCTCATGGGTACCATGCTTTAAAGACTTCTATCCCCATTCCTACCCTAGTTTCATCCAGATTTTCTGGAATTTTTTACTCCTCCTGGATACAATGATGTTGTCAGTTTCATTCTGACACCTTCCTAGGTCCCCTCCAGAGGGTATTATCCACCTTTTATGGGAGGATTTGGCCCAAGTGGCTCCAATCCTATTGGAGGATATACTCCATTATTTACTTCCGGTTTTCAGATTCTTGTTGGAGGACATTATAACATTGGGGGGAAAACTCAATTTGGAGGTCACAGCCAAATTGGGACCCCACCCCCGCTCAGAGGACAACCCCTGCTTGGAGGTTCTACCTCACCTTACGGATAGAACATTCCAATATCATTAGCCTAGTATTGGAACCTTTTCATCCAGGTAAATCCACAATCATGTGGGGGGGAACAATGTCAAGTTAGCTCTTTCATACCCCCTAGTTCGAGCTCGTCATATCTTGGTTCTTCCAATCCCATTTGGGGTTTGAAGGTTCAATCTAGTGTCCCTTTGTAGGGGAATATCCCTAATCAGTACAACCCTATGGGATACATGCCTCCACATTCACATCTGAATCTGTTAGGACCTTCACCTCACATGCAAACTGCTTATGGTCGTACTGGTATTCCGACGAGACTTCCTCCCCAAAGTCACCAGTATCCTCATGTGAATAGACAATTACCCTTTTTATCCACTTTGGATCTTCCTGACTTGTCTAGAATCTTGAATGACCCCATCCTGCATTCTCCCCATTGGCCCGTTATACCAGCCAAGCTACCATTCGACATTCCAAAATTTGATGGTAAAACGAGAGTAGATCCAAACAACCATGTCATGACTTTTCACCTTTGGTGTTCGTCCAACTCTTTTATGGACGATTCCATTCAGTTACGACTCTTCCAATTAAATCTTACAGGTTCAGTTGCAAAGTGGTCTATAGAATTACCACGAGGCTTCTTCACCGACTTTAATACCCTATCCATGGCTTTCCTCACACACTACCAGTTGCCAATCCGTTATGAAACAGGAACCGATATTTTAAGTTCCTTCAAGAAAAATAAGGCCACTCACATCTCCGATCACATTCATGATTGGAGACAAAGACGACGTTTGATCAAACTCAATCTTCCCGATCAGTTATTGGCAGAATGGTTCAAAAAATCCTTCGTGAATAAAATCTCTCGTGACATTTCCATGGGTGGATTTGTCACAAAAGAACAAGCGATTAGTCGTACTTAGTACCTCGATCTCGTTTATTCACAAACATGTACTCTTTACGATTTTCTCCCTGATGCACCTCGTCCTTCTACCAACACTACCTCAACTACCCCTGCTACTTCTCATGCGGATGATGGTGTGATTGGCACCTTCCATGCTCAACCTAAATATGCATAAGCCTCTCCCACCAATCCTAATTCTACTTATTCTAATGTTTAAAATGATTTGTCTCCTACTCTTTCCACCGACAAAACCTCTGAGGTGAACTCCATTCAATCTACCCCTACCGGAAAAAATAAATCTAAAAAAGGGAAGGGTAAGAATAAGGAGGATAAAAATAACCCGCAATCTGAGAAAGCCAAAATGCAACCTGTTGATGATAAGGATAAGTGCAAACCCTGATACCCTTTCCTTATCTGTGGTGATGATCACTACACGAAATATTGTCCAAGACGGGCCGAGGTTACTAAGTTCCTTCAAGGGACCGCGAAACCTCTTACACCTGCCATTTTGTCCCAAACTTTCCCTTCCCAACAGCAGGCCCAATCGGTCATTCATGACCAACCCTCTCCCTCCACTACTTCTTATTTACTTATGCGCACAAGTGATTCGAAAAAGAATGACGTTACACTTACCACTTGAGCCAAATATTACTCTTCCTCAAGGGAGAAGGTTGATGATATACCACCTCCGTTGGTTCAATACTCTCCCTCAACTTCACCCCCCAATGGTCCTCTTCATCTCGAATGACCGAGTCTCGATACAGTTTTTCTCCCTCCCCCAAAGGGTTTTGTTCGAAAGTCTTCCTTCAATCCTCATGCAGGTGTTTCTCAGAACTACAGTATCGTAGAAGATGTGGCGCAAGCACCTTCCGCGATGTCATCTCTAGAAGTCCATCAAAGTTGTCCCACTCAAGGGAAGGCACTATTAAAATCTATTGGTGGCATTGACCCTACGGATATGAATTTGATAATTTTTGACCTGGAAGATCACATTCCAAGGCTACCCCCTCAACTCATATTTTAGATACAAGTTGTTGTCGCAGACAAGAACATTTGTAGAACCATTATTGATGAGGATGCCTCGACGTGCATAATGTCCGTTTCTTGTTGGAAAGCCATTGGCTCTCCTCGCTTAACTGAATCACACAACATGCTCAAAGCCTCCAATGGCTCTGGATTTAAACCCTACATTGTACTCCCCTCGTTGCCTATTACGTTAGAAGGCAAATGAATCAATATTGAATTTGAGGTCTTTGATGCACCTCTTGATTACAACCTTTTACTTGGCCATAGATGGATTGATTCCATGCATATAGTTGTATCTACTCTTTTCCATGTAGTACATTTTCCACACCAGGGAAAATTTGTTACGGTAGACCAATTGGCCTTTTTTAACTCTGATGCTCATACTAGCAACGCAACCTTCATTTCAAAGACACCCCCTGGGTATGAGAATGTCAGTGTGGGTCTACTAAAATATTCGACTTTGATAGGTACATTCCCGATCCCACCACGCGATGTTCCACCTCCTTTGGTTGTCTCGATGAACATGATTTCCACCTCCGTTCGCGAAACCCCCGTGTCTTCTGACCCATGGATAGTACCCACACCTGGTGATTATCTTTGCTATGGCGATCAGATTCCTTTAAGTCCGGTTGAGTCCGCTTATCAAGCCATTCAATCGACGAACCCTTCTACTCCCTCTCTTGGTGATTCATCTCTTGATCCATTCCATGTTATTTTTCCTACGAACGAGATGATCATGTCGATTATGTCCATGGAAGACACCCCATGGGATGATGGGCATCATCATTCCATCCTGTTACCGGAGCAACACACCTTACAGAGTTACCAATGGATCTTGATTCCGTCGACCGTTGTTTTCATATATTCTATTCCCGAGTCTACACATGATGTGTTATATGAAGGGAACTTGAGTAACATTTCACCCACCATCCCCCTCGACATATCCATTAAACCTAGTGTTGTCAAAAATGTTCACTTTGGAGCTTCATGTTCCACTGATGAGGTTGTCACATATAAGTCCCTTTTTTAAGAGTTTCATGACATCTTCACATGGAGCTATGAAGAGATGTTGGGTATTGACCCCGATATCGTTGTACACGAAATTAAGATCTACCTAGGTGCTAAACTCGTCCGTAAGAGACTTTTCCTAGTCCACCCTTGTAAAGCAGCTGTTATCAAGCTTGAGGTTGAAAAACATCTTAAAGATGGCTTTATTTATCCCGTGGATTTAACTGATTGGGTATCCAATCTAGTTCTGGTTAATAAGAAACAAGGTACGATCTGTGTCTGCATTGATTATAGGGATATCAACAAAGATTGTCCTAAGGACAATTTCCCACCCCCTTCATTGACCAGATCGTCGACGATTACGTCAGAAGTGAAATCTTCTCTTTGATTGACGGTTTCTCTGGAAATAATCAAATCAACATATTACCTACGGATCAACACAAAACTGCTTTCATTTGTCCTTGGGGCAACTTTGCCTACCGGAAACTACCCTTTGGTTTAAAGAATGCCAGTGCGACTTTTCAACGTGCCATGTATTATTCTTTTCATGATATCAAGAACATTGTACAACCATATCTAGATGACCTACCGGTGCATTCCATGCATCGTAGTGACCATCTGGCACACCTCCGAGCCATTTTCCTTCGTTGTCGGTTCTATTGTATACACTTAAACCCACACAAATGTGTCTTTTGTGTGGAGTCTGGTTGACTTCTGGGATTTATTGTTTCACGTTAGTGGATCAAGGTAGACCCTTTGAAGGTCAAGGTGATCCTCAATCTCCCTCCTCCTTCCTCACTCTGCCAACTTCAAAGTTTGCAAGGGAAAGCAAACTTTTTACGTCGTTTCATCCCAAACTAAGCTGAGTTAACACTCAGATTTACTCGATTGCTAAAGAAAGGTTCTGAGTTTGTATGGGATACCACTGCCAACAAATATTTCGAAGCTTTCAAACTGACTTTAACCTATACCCCACTACTTTTCCCACCTGATTATAGTCAATATTATTTCCTTTATCTCACTGCTTCGTACTCTATTATTCCCATGTTTCTAATTCAAGAAGACGATTTACATGATGAACATGTCATTTATTATTTGAGTGGGAGTCTCACAACTACCGAAGCCAAATACTTACATGTTGAAAAAATGGCCTTGGCAGCTTTTCAGGCTGTCCAACGTTTCCATCACTATATCCCATTACGAAGGACGACTACAATTTATGATTGCAACCCTATGAAACACATTCTTACATGCCAATTGATAGGGGGAAAACACTCCAAATGGATAGTAATTCTCCAGAAGTTTGACTTAGAGTTCGAACGTGCTAAATCTAAGAATTCCTTGGTGTTTTTCAAACTGATATGTGACCTTCCCTGCACTGAGACAGAAAATGTAGCAGAGGATTCTTTACCTGACGAATCCCTCTTTCTGATCAGTTCTGATGACCTTTGGTATGGAGATATCATTAATTATCTCCAAACTCAGACTTTCTGACCCGATTTTTCTAGCACTGACCGTCATCATATACTCTACCAAGCCCATTAGTATATTATCCTCGACAACACTCTTTATTGTCATGGGGTTGACTCCATTTTTCAACGATGTCTCACCTATGATGAGGCTGAGAAAGATTTTAATGACTACCATTATGGAGCATGTTGTGGTCACATGTTCGTGTATGATATTGCGCAAAATATATTACGAGTAAGATATTTTTGGCCTTCTTTATTCAAAGACTGTATTATTTCCATCCAAAAATTCCATGCTTGTCAAACGTACAACAACAAGATAAGATGCCATCTTTCTCCTTTACACCTTGTAGTTTCCATTGGACCTTTCACAAAATGGGGCATTGATTTCATGACATGTAAACCTCACTTGGCCGGGGGGCATGGATACATCATCGTAGCTATGGATTATTTCACAAAATGGGTCGAGGCGATGCCTACATTCGATAATACCAGAAGAACTACAACCCTATTCATATTCAATCATATCATCACATGATTCAGAATCCCACAAGATATCATCACCGATCACGATAGCCATTTTTGAAATTTCATGATGTCCGAGCTTACCAAAAAGTTGGGTCTTCGACATGAAAACTCAATCCCCTACTATCCACAAGCCAATGGCCAATTTGAAGCAATAAACAAGGTTCTTATCACCATGCTTTGACGGATAATAGGAATTCACAAGACAAGTTGTCACACGATGTTTTTTTCAGTATTGTGGGCCTATTGGACATCCGTGAAGTTTGCCATGGGATTTACACCTTTTCAGCTAGTGTATGGTATTGAAGCTATTATGCTGATTGAATGTGAGATACCGTCGTTGAAGCTATCTATTTAAATTATCCCCAACACCTCTATCGAAGAAGAATGTTTATTGTATCTGATGCGATTAGACGAAACCCATCATGATGCCACCCTGGTAATTGAAACCCAGAAGAAACGTGTGAAATCCCAATACGACAAGCATGTTAAACCACATTTTTTCTCTGAAGGTGATCTAGTTCTTCTCTATGAACAAGATCACGATTTACTAGAGGCTGAAAAATTTGAGGCTATGTCGCGCGACCCTTATGTCGTTAAACAAGTGTTGGAGAAGGGAGCCCATGAGTTAGTCGATTATGATGGTATTCCTTTGAGTGAACCCAGAAATGGGCTTTACTTGAAGAAGTACTATGCCGAGGTTATCTTTGCATGAGTGCTTGTATTTTTACTGTATCATACTTTTGTGTGTTACTCTTGTGTTTTTTTGTTATTTGGTTTCAACCCCTAGCGACTTACCTTGCGTTGTTCTTGGTTTCCAGATGTCGGTGTCTCCACTACCCCACATTGGCTTCGTCGATGGCGCTAGCCATAGTACTCAAAACTTAGCATCCACTGCTTGGGAAATCTATGAACCTACGAACTAGTTAATCAGTCTACATGGTGTTTTCCTCAGTCGTGAAACTAACAACATCGCATAATATAGCATAGTCATTTAATTGTTGACCGATGCTATTTCACTTGGAATCCATCACCTAGTTGTACGACTTGATTCATAGCTAGTAGTACTATAGATAATTAATGTCTATGCTATCTGAATTCCTACATTGTTATGGGTATATTTGTGAATTCTCCTCTTGGAACGGTATTTTGATTATATTGAGTATCAACACATTCCTAGATGTATAAATATGTTAACTAATACATTAGATAATTATGTGTTAGACAGACATTTGAGACATTTATAAATCCAATCACACATCACATATTGTATATAAAGAAAAGTAAGCCGATAGAAGCCTCATGTATATATATAACGATAAAATGTTTTACAAAAAAGTGTTTTCTGTCCAAAATACCAAAATATCAAAATACGAAGCCTACAACTTCTACAAAATAGCATCATAAATGCTACTCATGGTAGCATACTACTTCTCATGCTACTCTGTGAAGTAATCGACTGAGAGAACCGGACATGCCTATGGTATGGCGCTGATAACGTCTCGAAATCTTGTTGATCGAGATATCCGACATGTCTGCTGTCAAACCCTCTAGATTCTGCTCGACTACGACTACTTCATAATCGTCAGCATCCCATCCTGCAACTACCATTGCTTCCCCTCACCTCTGAACGGGGGAAGTTCCTGGAGCTTGGTGTGGCCCTACATATGCATGGTCAAAATGTTTGATTAGTCATTGGATAGAGAGCATATATAAAAACATCTTATATTCTAAAATCTCACAAAAAAACCATAAAACAAAATGTTTTTCTTACCTAGGTCCCCCAACTGAAAACCCTCAGGTAGAACCAAATTGGGGTCATTGAAAAAGTCCAGGCCGACATATGTGTAATCATATATCATCAATATTTGTGGCCTCAACCAGTCAAAAAATGCATCATTTTATTTAATAATGGGGTCTTCTACATGCCAGGCCATGAGATCACACCACCGCTTCAACCATGGATCTCGTGGCACTAGTATACCCCAATCTACCTATAGGCATAAATGAGGGACTCTTTCTATAAATAAATACACCAAAATGGATCCATACCCGAATTTCTTCAGGTCCTCGTTCTTTCTTTTGGTCAACTGTGTCTTCATACTACGAAGAATACCATCGCACCAGTTGAACACACGAGGTTTCGTGCATTCCACGACATACTAAAAATAACTTTGGAGGGCCATGTGAAGAGACACACTTCCCTCCATGCATGCAATAGTAAAGAGGATGGTGCAGAGAGTTAAATCTCGAACACCTCTAATGGCTACCTTACCTTTGCGTCTCTTGGCCTCGGGTTCACAATACCGATGGATGTATTCACTCATTGGTAGGCCACCACCTCGACCCCCTGTTAGGGTCACATGTGCTCCATCATGGGATAACCCCGTCAAGAAGTAAATGTATTCGATGTCCAAAGAAATAACGTGGACACCTACATGAAAAACCAACTAGTCTACGTCCCACATGTGGACTAGGTATTCTAGTAACCTCAGTTGGGCTCTCATGCCCTAGATTTTGAATTTTTTTAACAATTCTCACCGTTGAAGGGAATTAACAGTGCCTGGATCATGTAAGGCCATGAATTCATCATCCTTGTGTTCTCGTTCTCTCCATTCCAACATTTTGGTAATCAAATACCTGCATGGAGATGAGGAAAGGATGTTAGCATCTTCAATCATTGATTTTGAAATTATTTTTTGGGAAAATGCATGCATAACTTTTTGGGTTTTCGACCGACGTAGACGAGTTTTTAGTATAGTGTAGGGTTTCCGTAGGTGAGCCATAGGGCACCTGCAGAATTATTGATTTCCCCAGGTCCTGATACTAGTCACCTGCGGTGGCCCCAACGCAAACCTACCAGCCCAAAAACCCATCCAAAAACTACCTTTAAACCAAAATAAATGAATTTCAATCCATTGAAAAAGAAGAGGATGACGAGATTACCGTGTTGATAGAGACCATTTGATGAATGATCGTCTATGCTCTTTGCAATCGACAGCTGAAATATGAGGTAAAAATGGGGTTTCTAGACAAGTTTTGAATGAAATGCAAATGAAATAGCAATAAGAGGTCTTACCCCCTTTTTATTTCATTTTTTTCTTTTTCTTATAATATTTTATATTATTTTAATGCATTTTATCATAACCTAATGGTCTAATGGTCATGTGAGTCTGTTGTTTCTCGTAGATGTGAAGACTAAGGCCCTAAACAATGCCATATGGATGTTTTTTCTTGATTCACTTTTCTGTTTGTTACATATATCAGTACTTTTTAGGGTTTTCTCAAAAAAACCTCAAGCCTACTCTTTGTTTGTTCTCGTGCTCGAAAATTGATGAGAACGCAACCGAGTATACTTTTGTCTTTTTTTCGTACTCGTTATGGGAACATGAAAATCGAAACCTATGGTGTATCCTTTAAGATCTTTTCACACTCCATAAAAATGAAAATATTGTTGAGAGACCTTGTTCTTTTCACGCTCGTAAAAGTATTTGAAGAAAACATTCGATGGACGATATTTTATCACTTTTTTGGTCTCATCGGATTACTTTATGAAAAAGGAACTGAGAGAGTTCTCTTTAATGTGTTTTTTAAAATCTATAAATATGAAAAACCCTTGAGTTTTCTATCTTTGGACTCGTTAAACAAACATCGAAAGACCCACATGGGACCGAACCAATCCTTCTTAGGGTTTGTTAAACATACTCCGATGGACTCGTCTGAAGGATGATCTTACATCAATAAGCATATGTTATCCTCCTCAATCTTGCATAAAAATAAAGAGGTACTCGCTAGAAATGGTGGGGGAAAATTTGGGAAAGAAATGTGTCTATGTACCCATGTTAGTGTTAGTACTAGTCACTCTTGAACATGACATCCCCCTTCATCATTTGAATCTGGGTTGGGAAATCCATTTGTCTCTCGTTTGGCCCTCTGTAAGTCCATATCTTGGGTCATTTTTGAGTCAATTCTTCCAAGACCATTTTCATGTCGTTCATATGTTCAAGAGAAGTCCAAACAAGCCCTCTATCAAGTCAGCCATCTGCAGTTGTTAATTCTTACCATGGCGGCCTTCCTTGTGTGAATTTCAAATCATTTTCATACTTTGATCTATCTTAAATCTGTTATTTATTTCGTGTTACTGATGGGGGATACAACAAGGCTCTCCTATGATGAGTATCTTCCTGTCGACTTCAACTCATCATCCGGGAGCAAGACTTTGAAATCGTTTAGTACCTTAGAGCCTGCATGCCTTAATGATAGGTTTCTTTTCTTTTGACAGTGGATTCACATCATTTGTCCCTGATCGAGAGATTTCATTGAGTGTTTGAATTCATCTCATTTATTCACATTCATTGGATTATACTAAGGTACCTTGGGAGTTGTTGAAACAGTTCTTAATTTTTCTTATCCCTAAGGCCTAAATTTTCCTTTTTTGGGTTTCGGCTTTTCACAAAAAATGAGTTTCGTTATCAATCCCAAACACACGACACCTTTTTTCTCAAAGAATTTGATTATTTGGATAATAAAATGCAAAAAAGCTTAGAAGAATTATAAGAATCCCGACGCCTTTTCTATGAAATTATTTGAATCATGATAAGTTTTAAAACTAACGGATTTTTAAGAAGTTTTGGGATTCAGGGTTTGCTGCAAACATATTTTTTAGATGCAAATCTAATCGTGAAATCTCGATCCCCGATTTCCCGAAACGTTGAAGTCTTAGTTAAAACATGGATTAACTAATTCTCTAATGTGAAAGGTTAAGGGTTAAGACAATCATGTCGCAATTTCGGGATTCGCGGTTAAGTGATAACACATCTCTTGTCATCATGATTCCCGAAATCCCGAATCACGAAACCGCGATCCATAGTTCGTGTTAAATCAAACTAACTCTGTTTTGGCCTTAATCGTGATTAGTTAGTTATTTAAGATGAGTTTAAGTCCTATCATTAAATTAACATGTCGCGATTTCACGATTTTGGAGATCGAATTTCATCGATGACATACTTCTCGACAACATGATCCATGAAATCCATGATCCATACTTCGCTAAAAACATTTTAAGTCTTAATTAACACGTCACGATTTCGCGATTTTGGAAATCAGATTTCATCGATGACATACTTCTTGACATCATGATTTCCAAAATCCCGAAAAACAAAGTTTTTAGCTTTAATCTATGATTAGCACTAATTAGCCCTTTTCAAAAATAACATTAATGATAATCATTCTTTTTAAGTGTTCGTTCATGTTTCTCTTTCCAATTAAGTAAAGTGTCCCGATTTTTCTTTAAAAAAAATGAAGGCGCCTAAATACGAACATTAAATGCGTATCTCAGAAATATATCTTCTGCATTAAAAGCCTTGAATTCTTGACAACTGTGTCAATCTCGTCACTTTTAAATGTATTCAAAGTGAACATCTAAATGTCTATGTTTTCATTTTATTGAGCGCATGAAACACTTAGCTGAGCTAGTTCATCCATTTTCTGTGACAGGTTTTTAATTAAATGCAAAGTCATGGCACTGAAAAAGGCACCAAAGAAGAATGAAGATGCACAAGAAGGAGATATCATCTCCGACACCACACCACATGATATAGACTCCATTAAATCTTGGACTCAAATCTCTGAATTTCTAGAATATGAACTCCAGAATGCTCATCCTGATTCTGAAAATCATTGTCGGGACATAGCTGAGTCAGAGCTTCATAAGATCATTGCGCACTCGCGGCTCATGGCATACAATGATATTATCAGTTGGGCCTTGGAAAAGGTCAATATCTCGATGAGGAGCATATTAAATGATCAAGGAGTTATCATCGGCTCATTCAGGCCAGAACACGTACAAGTAATGTATAAACTCTCCCCAAATCCTAAACATACTTTTAATGCTAAATTTTTAGCAGAGTTTCAGAGGAAAGAATGCATTGAGGCAGACTGGACATATCCTGATATGATTAGAGAATGGGCGAGGTGTCCAACAAAGTTTAGAGCTGATACCCATGGGATTTATGCTACAACATCCTTGAATGAATACATGGTATATGTAGCTATTATGTTATATAGACTTTTTGGGAGAAAAGATCCCTGCCATTTTTCATGCAGATTGGGTGCCCTTTTTAGAAGAAGCTTCAGAAGGGAATGATTTTAACTAGCATAGGATTTTGTCAGATAACCTAACACAGGAAATCTCAAACTACAAAGCAACAAAATCAAAGGGACAACTAGTAGCCTTTTACATGTCAGCATACATTATGGATGCAATCTGTTGTGTGACTCCTTTTCCCTTAATGAATTGGAGTTGGAACATTTCTTGTCCAGAACCCATTCATAAATATTACTCGGCCCTTTGGGAAGAAAATGCTAAGGATGAATTTTATGAGGTTTGTCATTTTATTATAATTTTGATGCATAAAATATTTTTTGGATGCGAACCCCCTCGTATTTCTGATGCAATCACAGAAAATCTTAAAGCAATTGTCGACTGGTTTATTGAGGATAAGTTTTCCTACTTTAGGGTTTACGGTTGTTCCATTCCCCCTCATGCACTCCCTAAATTTCTACCAGACAGATTGGTGTGCAGGGAGGTAGCCCATCAGATAGTAAAGGGCGGTGTTGGATTAGAACTAAAAGAAGCTCAGAAGAAGTCACGACCAACTTTCCCTGTACATATTGGGAAATTTTCTTTATTAAATCTAGGTCATTCTAAGGTAGAGGATGAATCATTAGAAGAAGTGAAAATAGTAGATATTGAGAACAAAAAGTATGACCCCTACCAAGTAATAAGTAGGCATTTTATACATTGTAATCTAAAAGCCTATGAGCATGAAACATCTATCTATGATGATGTATTCAAGGATGTTAAATCCTATGAAGAAATACTGAACAGAGTATAGGGCATGCCACCTGAATCGTAGACCAGATTCGTATCATTCCAGAGCCATAGGCGAAGTTGCCTACCCAAGAGTTTGCAGGGTGAAGTTTCGACCCCACATCCAGAACAGGAAGGGCCTCCCCTAGGGTTTGAAACAAATATACAAGACAAGGAAAATACAAAAGGCAATATGAAGGACACTGAGATACCTTCCCAAGACATAGAGGGTTCCCGAGCAAAAGAATCAGAGATAGAGAAGGGAAAAGAGATGGAAACAACCCCAGAAATCCCTAAGGATGTTCCAGTAAAGACATAAGGAACAACATCAACAGAGATCGGTAGTCCCATCACTTCCTTAACCCCATTGCAGTCAACTTATGGAACCACCCACGAAGGAGCTCTGTATGTCAGTGATCTAGAGCCAATTTCAAGGGATGAGATTCCTCCATCAGATTACTTTTTCAGTAAAAAGAGAAGAGCTATCTTGAAACAGGAAATCCATCCAAGAGGAGAGGGGATAATTAAAAAACATAGGGTCATTATAGATGGAAAGAAGCTTAAAGATGGAGTATTTGCTACAGAATTATCAGGTACGATGGGATCTATAGCATCGACAAATATATATTCTTTTGGCAGTTTAACAACCATGCTCGAACAAAAAGACCAAACAATAACTCAACTACAGGACAAATTGAAAGAAACTGAGAGAAATATTAGCTGGGGAATACAAAAGGGTCTAGAACAAGCTATACTAAAAGATATTCAAGAAAATCAGAAAATAAAAATAGACTTAGAAGAGGCAAAACAGATAATACAGGTCACACAGGCACAAGTCCAAAAGCAAGAAGAAGAAAATAAATAGTTACAAGACAAAATTAGTTCTATTACTAATCAAGTAGTAGAACTTGACATTTTCAGGACACAAGCATTGGGAATACATTTGAAAATAGAAGAAGAACAACAGAAAGTGTTTTTGAATCTGGAAGTAGTCCAGAATTACTTTCAAGAAACAAATAAATCCTTGGAGAATGTTTTCCAGAAGGAAAGGAAAGTGAAAGCGGCTAGAACAACTTTCCAAAAGGCAGTAGCCCTCTCAACAAAGGAAGAAGTTGGAAGGATTCAAAAATTATCCATTTCATAACAAGTTAAAGGAGACGTAATACTTAAAGTGTGTGAAGCAGACCTGGCCGAATATAAAAGAATAACCATAGATGTCAATGATGATTGCCAAGGAATTTTGATCTCTTAGAAAGGACTTCATTGAATATTGGAAAAAATGAATGTCCTAGATTATTAGGTGAGATTAACATTGCCAAGCACCAGCTAAGGTTCAAAGAAGAGCTGGAGGAAATGAAGATAGAGATCTCAAAAATTAAATTAATCAATATCAAAAAAATCGACAAATGGATGGTGACACCGAACCTAAAGTTGCAAACTATTAAGTTCACAGGGAAGATGATAGAAGATTGTTTTCTTGAATTACAAAAACGATTCTTCATGTTTGAAGCAAAAGAGATACCAGATGCTCCCAGAGTTTTTGTGAAAATTTTGGGAAAGTGTGTTCACTGTCTTGAGGCGGAAAAAGGAAGTTCATCAACACAAACGTAAAAGCATTTTTTTGAATATTTTCATCATTAGAAATTAGAAAGGAAATGTAAATGGTTGATATTATTCATATATGTAACCGTAATCTTAGGAAGTTGGTTAGTCACCAACGAGAATTTTTTTGATGAAGATGTATAAATATATTTTCAAAAGATAGAGAATGGGCTTTTGATTTTTGAGAGAGAGTCGATTGTATTAACAGTTTTCCAATCCATCATAATATATGATACAAACGAGATTCTGAATCCTGCCAATTT
>SNQJ01S0069942.1:28119-38822 GCA_010110895.2 Picea sitchensis | reverse complement strand
AAGATCAAACCAGTATTGCTTTGAACCTATTTAATACCATCCTACAAACAAAAACTAACCGGGTCGAATTAGAACGTTCATGGGCTGCTATTGAGAGAGATATTAGCATCCAAGAACAGTGGGAAGCTAGACAGAGACAGTTGAGAAACTGATTTTGATTCACCCTTCCTTTTCAATTCTTATCCTCAAGTTATTCTTTTTGACATTTACGGATGCCTTGATGGTATACTTTACAGCCTTAAAGTATAAACTCATGAACAACATCTTTTTGGCGCCGTTGTCGGGGAAGGAAGAAACAAATATTTTCCCTGGGAAGAATGACATTGACATTTTTTGTCTTTGATAGTGAACAAGGATTGAAAACCTTCTAAGGCTACTAATATTTTTCACTTGGTGACTCCACGATAACTAAACTGGATATTAGCCAAAAGAACACTAGGAAAAACCCAGAAAACAAGCAGACTTGGCCAGTCTCCGATCTGGAAAAGATTTTAAAATCACGAAAATCACTTAGACAAGTATCTTTACCCACACATACTATATGTCAGCCTGACTTTACACAGTTAAACGTTTCGAAAAATCTTGAAAGATCTCTTTCGCTTCCCCTCTCATACGATACGCTCTCTTTTCTTGAGGTTTCCTCCCCAGATTTTCGAGAATATTCTCCTCACACATTCCGAGATTCGGCCTCAAATCTAACCATGGATGCACAAGGAGGTGCTGGAGCTGGAGGTGGTGCCCCTGGAGGACCAGAAGGTGGTCAAGTACCGCTTCCTGGACTCTTTGCTAAAGTAGCTACTAGATATTCTCACCTTGTCCTTCCCGTTCCTCTACATGATCTCCTCGAAAATTATATGAAAAGTATTTTGAAATTTACAGGGGAAGGGGATCTGACTGACCAAGAACATATTAACTTTTTCGACCTATTTTCTGACATCCTCGGAATAGAACACAAAGATGTCTATTCTAGAATCCTCGTTCAAAATTTTGAAGGACAGTTGAGGACCTGGTTCCAATCCTTAGCAACTGGATCTTTAAGATCTTATGAAGAACTTGAAAGCACTTTTATTAGACAATGGGGAGAGAGGAAGGACCACCTCTACTACTTGACTAAATTTGGAGCCCTTAGAGAGAAAAACTCTGAATCAGTTCTAGAATTCACAAAAAGGTTCAACAAGTTGTATAATAAAATCCCGGTTGAGGTTAAACCTTCACAACCCGCATCAAAGGTGACTTTTGTTGGCGCTTTTGATTCTGACTTTGCCTTATTATTGAGAGAAAGGAGATCAACAGATCTCATGAAAATGCAGGATGATGCGCTTGAGATTGAATCAAACATGATGGCATCGGGGAAATTAAAAGCAAAAACAAAAAATGGAAACAAAGAAAATAGGAAATTCAAAGAACAAGGTGGACCTTCAGGATCGGGGAAATCCTCGAGAGATAGAATAGACGAGATGTCTAGGGTAATTAGAGAACTTTCAAACAAGATCTAAAAAATGGAACTAGAGAAATCGAAAAGAGATAATTTCCCCAGGAAAGATTTTAGAAGGAATCCTGATCCTCAGGTCCCACAGAAAATAATTAAAAATGAAGACCAAAAAATTCCAACACCCTTCAAAAGTGAAAACTTCATTGGAGAGGAATACCTAGGAGATTTTGAAGAGATCGATGAAGATATTAATAATCTTGGCGACGATAACAAATCACCTTATTTATCGAGACAGGATTACGAAAGATCCTTAAATAAAGAAAATACATCGGAAGACAATGTTAGCAATAATATGTTTGAAGATTTCACCTATCAAGATATCGTAGATGATATCATAGCCAAACTACAGGGAAAATATAATTTAAGAACAAGGAACAAAAGTCTCCCAACTATTTCGACAAAAAATATTTTTCCAAGAAGCGAAGTCGATGAGGCGACTCCAAAAGTTGCTGATAAACAACCTACGAAAAAAAACACAGCTGATACGCAACATGTCCAGTCAGAGCCAGTAGAAACACTCCCTGTGAAGACACAAGCTCCTGTAAATGAAAACAAGTTCACATCACAAAGAAAAGATGAAAAGAATGGAATGGAGGCCCCGAACATAGAAAACGACAAGGCCCTAGGAAATTTTAATTTGGAAAACGAAATAAATAAAATCAAAATTCCTATTCCCCTTGTTGAATTAGCTAAAAATCCCATATACAGAAAAAAAATCGCCAATATGATTAACTTTTCTGAAGATGAAATCCAGTCCGATGTTATCAACTTAGAAGATGACAAGCCAAACATAGTCTTTGGTCCACACTTCGAAGGTGCGAGAGACACTGTGGCCCCCTTTTATATTACGTTAACCTTGTTTGACCACCTTCTCCATAAATGTATGTTGGATTCCAGAGCTTCCCACAATGTGATGCCAAAGGAAATTACGGAAAAACTTGGTATTGAAATCACAAGGCCCTATGGTGACTTATATTCTTTTGATTCGAGGAAAGTCAAATGCATAGGTATGATTAAAGACCTAGTGGTAGGTTTGGCTCAAATACTTGCTAAAAGCATTCTTATGGATGTAGTGGTCGCTGACATCCCTCTAAAGTATGGTATGCTATTATCTAGGTCATGGGGTGCCAAGCTTGGAGGATCTCTCCAACTGGATATGACATACACTACAATTCCAATTTTCAGAGGACAATACATGCGTCTTTACAGAGAGACTAGGTTGGCATTTATGGTAGGTGATCCACACAACCCAAATAATCATCCAATTTATATTTCTGACCAAGACTTAGGAAATTGTATATTATCTATTGATGACGATTTTGAAGTAGATATAGACGAAAATTGTATAGAAGAAAAAACTGAAAAAGAGAAAATACAAAAAAACTGTATATAACACTGGGGTATGGAAAATGTATTTTGACGGTGCCTCGTCTTTCCTTGGAGCCGGAGAAGGAGAACTCCTTGTGGCTCTCGATGATCAATTCATAATCCCCTTTTCATATAGGCTTCAGTGGAATGTGGATTGTACAAACAATGTATGCGAGTATGAAGCTTTAGTGCTAGGATTAGAAGTTGCTAGGAGGATGAAAATAAAGAAACTCGAAGTCTTTGGTGACACCGAGTTAATTATAAAATAGGTGAATCTGCAGTACTAGGCCAAGCATCCTAGATTGCAGTCCTATAGGAATTGTGTCTGGGATTTAATCGAGAACTTTTTCTCCTGTGTGAATGTTCATTTCGTCCCAAGGTATGAAAATCAATAGGCTTATGCTTTAGCTGAAGAAACATCAACTTTCTCACCCCCAACTTCTTGTAAATTAAAGTATCACATACAGATGATACATCGCCCTTCGATACCGAATAACATACAACATTGGTAGGTCTTTGAGGACGATGAGCAGCTTCGAAATTTTCTAGAATCATTAGATGAATTTGTAGAAACGCATACTGATCAAGAAAATCAAAATGATCCCATTTGGATCATGCAGGAGGGGGAGGATTCTAAAGAGTTTCACGATAAAATCACAAATCACCGAATGCTCGTTCTCAAGAACAACCAGATTCTGAAGGGTCCAATTCCCTTGTAAAGATTATTCAGTCAAGATGATATCCCTTCAAAAATCACCCTACAGCCCCAACCAGAGGAGGTTGAGGATTGTAACATAGGAACTAAAGAAAACCCTCGAATGGTAAAACTATCCAAATATCTATCTACATAAAATAAAAATAAATACATGGAGTTGCTAAGAAAATACAAAGACGTTTTCACATGGTTGTATGAAGAACTGAAAACATATGACACTTCTGTGATCGAACATAAGATACCACTGAAACCTGGTGTCAAACCCTTTAAAAAAAATCTCCGACAAATCAATCCCATTTTACTACCTGTTATCGAACGAGAAGTCAAAAAACTCCTTGATGCTAAGATAATTGTACCACTGAGATATTCCAATTGGGTAGCCAATATGGTCTCGGTTAGGGAGAAAAACGGGGAAATTAGACTGTGTGTCGATTTCAAAAATCTTAATAAATTCTCTCTCAAAGATAATTATCCCCTACCTAAAATGGACCATGTTCTAGAAAAAGTAGTAGGAGCTAATAGGATGTCAATGATTAACGGATTTTTAGGTTACAATCAAATTGTCGTCAGTGATCATGATAAATAAAAAACAACCTTTACCACTCCTTGGGGCACATTTATGTATGATAAAATGCCATTTGGATTGATGAATGCAGGTGCTACTTTTCAACGCGCAATGGATATTGATTTCATTGGTGAACATGACAAATTTGTAGTTATCTGTTTGGATGACCTTACTGTTTTTTCTAAATTGGATGAAGATCATTTGATTCATCTCAAATAGACATTTGAGAAATGACGTAGGTTTGATCTATCCTTAAATCCTAAGAAGTCTCACTTCGCTATGCAAGAAGGCAAGTTGTTGGGTCACATCGTATCTCGAGATGGAATTAGAATTGACCCTAAAAGAGTTGAAGCTATAGATACAATAGCTATTCCTAGGAATGTAAAAGCAATTCAGTCATTCTTAGGAAAAATAATTTTTTTGAGAAGATTTATTCCTAACTTCGCTGAAATCGTGAAATTGATTACATATATTCTCAGGAAAAACAACGAAGTGAAATGGACAACAGAAGCTAAAGCATTCTTTACCCATATTAAGAAGGTTATAAGTGAGGTGTCGGTACTAGCGAGCCCCGATTATCTAAAGGATTTTCTTATTTTTTCATTTGCCTCTGAACAAACACTCGCCGCCGTACTCCTTTAGAAGAACGAAGAAGGTTTTGAGCAACCGATAGCCTTCTTTAGCAAAAGTCTCTCAGATGTCGAACTCAGATATAATATAATGGAAAAACAAGCATATGCTATGGTAAAAGCGTTAAAAGCTTTCAGAACTTATGTTTTACATTCTAAGGTGATTGGATATGTACCCACCAGCTCCGTAAAATATATTTTGGTTCAAACAGACAGTGATGGCAAAAGAGGAAGATGGCTTGCCAAAATTCAAGAGTTCGACTTGGAGATTAAACCAACAAAATTAGTAAAGGGGCAAGGCTTAGCTAAACTTTTAGCTGAATCCAATTTCAGAGCTCTTGGGATAAACAACTCTCAGGAGGAGGAAGAGTGGGTAGATGTGAATGAACTTGAGGACCAAATAACTGAAAACCGAATCGAAGAGAAATTTGCATCATCAAATTGGTACAAGGACATAGTAGCATACTTACTGACATTGAAATGTCCAAGTGACTTGTCTCCATCCAAAGCTAGAACGCTAAAGTTGCATGCAATCAAATACTGTATTTCGGAAAAATGATTATATTGGAAAGACCCACTTGGCTTCCTCTTGGTCTGTCTAGTTGAGTCGGAAACAAAAAAAGTTATAAGTCAATTTCACGAAGGAGTATGTGGAGGACACCATGCTTGGAGAGCTACGACATATAAAATCCCGAGGGCTGGTTATTATTGGCCCAAACATTTTCCATATGTCAATGATAAGGTACGAGCTTGCAGCCCTTGCCAATTTTTTGCAGGAAAACATAAACTCCCAGCGATGCCATTGGTCCCAGTCAAGACAAAAGCTCCTTTCCAGCAATGGGGACTAGATTTCATAGGTGAAATTAATCCTCATTCTAGTGCTCAACACAGATGGATCTTGACCACTACAGACTACTTCACCAAATGGGTGGAAGCTATCCTAACAAGAAAGGCTACTGATTCGATGGTTATAGATTTCTTAGAAGAAAATATTTTGTCTAGGTTCGGCTGTCCCAGAAAAATAGTGACAGACAATGCGCAGGCTTTTAAATCTATGGCTATAGTCACATTTTGCTAAAAATATAATATTGTGCTGGGTCATTCCACAACATACTACCCTCAGGGAAATGGTCTGGCAGAATCTTCAAACAAGAGCTTAATCAGTATAATCAAGAAAGTGTTAAACGGAAATAAAAAGTCTTGGCATTTGCATTTGAAATACGCTTTGTGGGAAAATTGAATAGGCACAAAAAAGTCTATCGTTACTTCTCCCTTCCAAATGGTATATGGAACAGATGTAGTGTTGCCTATAAACCTAGCACTTCCTGTAATGAAACTATGGCAAGACGAGAAGGAAGAACTGAATCCTCTCACAAGAAGGATAAACTAGCTGATTGAAGTTCAACAACACAGGGCGGTAGTGGATGAAAGGTTGTAGAAGTACCAGGATGACATGAAGGTATTATTTGATCATAAAGCCAAATACATAAATTTTCTCCCCGGGGATTTGGTTTTGAAATGGGATGCTCGGAAGGCGGATTCGGGAAAAAATAGTAAATTCAATCACATTTGGTACAGACCATTTAAGGTAGCATCTCCTGAAGGAAAAAATTCATTTTGGATTGAAAATTTGGATGGTTAAACCCTGAACGCCCCTGTCAATAGGCGTTTTTTAAAGCATTATATGGAATAATTGATTTCCAGAATTTCCACTGGATATACCATTTTGTTTTTTATTTTCATAATTTTCTTTAGAAAGTCTATTTTCATTTTGTAAATAAATAAAAATAAAATAAAATTAGTTAAGTTTTTTATACTTAAAAAAAAAACAAAAAAAAAACTGATATTTTATATATATATATATATATATTTCACAGGATTCTAACAGACAACTTGAACGTAGAGGATAAATTTGCCAAAAATAGGTGATAGATAGTATTTTTTGTTATTTAAAAAAAAAAGAAAAGAAGAATGATAATGGTAAGGCAAAGCTATGAGTTTCAACAAAGTCCATTATATAAAAAAAGATTTTTGTTTCAAAAAATGCGTTGCTTATCCCGTAAGCTGATAGGTAAATAAAAAGCGTTTTCAATACTTAAGCCTTAAGGGTTTCACCTAGAACAAGACTAGAGGTAATCAAAGTAAAAATATTTAAGAGAAGAGTCCAAAGGGTTAGTTTTAATTTACAACCTCTGTTTTCTGACTTACAGATCGTTGGACGTCTCCTTTTTTTTTTACCCTCAGTTCTGTCTTTTTCTTTTTTGGGTTTCCCATAGAGGTAGGAGAGATTATGTCTTAACTATTGAAATCGAAAAATAGTTCTAAATCAGTAAGACCAGTCCTCATATTTCTTATTCTCCAACTAAACGTGGTTATTCTTAGGTTGATTCTGACTCTCCTAGGTTTCTTAATAGTTTGTCTGAGGATTTAAGCTTGCTCAAAAGAAAACCCCTGAAATTAATCTTCCCCTTTTTCTCTGCAGACTAAGGTGTTTTGAAAGTTGAGAAAAGGTTGTTCTAGAGTAATCAAAACAGGTTGACAAACCTCTATTGTAAATTTTTACACAGATACCACCCCTGGTATTTTAAGTACCACTGATTTCCTCCGCTTCGTATTCATAAGCTAAATATAAGACAGATGGTGAAAGGAAATTCATATTTGATTGCCCCCATCTAGTCCCAAAGACGATGAAAGGAAATTCATATAAATGATTTCCCTTGTCTAATATAAAGAAACAAATAACTTCACTGGGGTACTAAACAGGCCCATTGGCAGTGAAGCAATATCTGAGTGTAAATATATAATTAGCACTCGAAGCGGTGAAAGGAAATTTAGTAAAAAAGGGACAGATAACTTCACCGGGGTACTGAACAGGCCTGCTGGCAGTGAAGCAATGTCTGAGGTATCTGTAAGGTTGTCATACTTATCTACCACTCTATTCTAGTTACTAGTTTTTTCGAAACCAGATCTTCATCTGAAGTCTAGTTAGAGCTCCCCATTTAAAAAAATAAGTTTTGTTTCGATTGATGCAAGCTGAAAGTCACAAATCTGTTGTGTTTCCTAAGATTGTTTTAATCATCTTAATACTAACTTAATTTCAGACGAGAAGGAGAATATTATGAAGAAGACTACAACTGAGTTTAAAACAAATAAGAACTTTGAAAAGATTTTCAGAAGTTAAAACAAAATCTCTTTTTTCCTCTTTTTCCTCTTCCTTAGAAGTTTCGGCAGTGATAAACCTTTGACACCATTAACCCAATGAAGGCACTAAGTCTACATGTTCTCCTCATCCCACAAGGAAACAAGGTCCCCATTTGGAGCCTATGTTGAAATAGTTCTTAATTTTTTTTATCCCTAAGGCCTAAATTTTCCTTTTTCGAGTTTCGGATTTTCACAAAAGATGAGTTTCGTTATCAATCCCAAACACACGACACCTTAAAGAAGTCGGAAGGATTCAAAAATTATCCATTTTAGAACAAGTTAAAGGAGACGTAATACTTAAAGTGTGGGAAGAAGACCTGGATGAATATAAAAGAATAACCAGAGATGTCAATGATGATTGCCAGGGAATTTTTGATCTCTTAGAAAGGACTTCATTGAATATTGGAAACAATGACTGTCCCAGATTATTGGGTGAGATTAACATTGCTAAGCACCAGCTAAGGTTCAAAGAAGAGCTGGAGGAAATGAAGATAAAGATCTCAAAAATTAAATTAATCAATATCACAGAAATCGACAAATGGATGGTGACACCGAACCTAAAGTTGCAAACTATTAAGTTCATCGGGAAGATTATAGAAGATCATTTGCCTGAATTACATAAAAGATTCTTCATGTTTGAAGCAAAAGAGATACCAGATGCTCCTAGAGTTTTTGTGAAATTTTTGGGAAAGTGTGTTCACTGTCTTGAGGCGGAAAGAGGAAGTTCATCAACACAAACGTAAAAGCATTTTTTTGAATATTTTCATCATTAGAAATTAGAAAGGAAATGTAAATGGTTGACATTATTCATATATGTAACCGTAATCTTAGGAAGTTGGTTAGTCACCAACGAGATTTTTTTTGATGAAGATGTATAAATATATTTTCAGAAGACAGAGAATGGGCTTTTTATTTTTCAGAGAGAGCCGATTGTATTAACAGTTTTCCAATCCATCATAATATATGATACAGACAAGATTCTGAATCCTGCCAATTTGTAGCTATGTGTTCTTCAACCCTGTTTACTATACTTTATTATGTTTTTCGTTCAATGTTTTTCTAATGAATAATCAATTTGAAGTTATCTGTAAACATATTTTATAGTTCAGATTGATTTGGATATCAAATTATTTACAACTTTTCCTCTGAAATTGCTATCAGTGATTTTAAGACCTGTGAATCATTTGAGCCTTAATACTTAACTTTTCATTAGAAATCTCATTTTCCTTCTTTATTACCTATTACAATATGAGATTCTTTCTTGATTAAAGCCTCATATTTTTCTGTAGTGATTCTTTCTTATTTTACAACTCTCAAATTGTTGCAAATCCAGGAAATGACCTCGAATGTATTTATGTTAGTATTTTGAATTTCAAAATTGTTTTTCCCTATTCTCATCTCTTAAAAGTTTGAAGGGACATTTGATTAAATTCTTTCACAATTAAATAAAATCTTATTCTCCATGACTATCCCAAATAGCAGACAACCAAACATTGAACCTAGCCTTCAAGATCAAACCAGTATTGCTTTGAACCTATTTAATACCATCCTACAAATAGCAACTAACGGGGTCGAATTAGAACATTCATGGGCTGCTATTGAGAGAGATATTAGCATCCAAGAACAACGGGAAGCTAGACAGAGACAGTTGAGAAACTAATTATGATTCACCCTTCCTTTTCAATTCTTATCCTCAAGTTATTCCTTTTGACATTTACGGATGCCTTGCCGGTATACTTTACAGCCTTAAAGTATAAACTCAAGAACAACAGGAGTCATTGACATCAATGGTGATTTCCCTCGCACTTGTTAATGGTTTTCATCAATGACCGGTAATCAAGTGGTTTCGACCATGTTCGACTTCAACACCTCTAATCGCATGGTTAGATTCGCACTTGCAGATGACGGGGTTGAAGACCCTGGATATCATCATGTTGGTCCAGGTTATGATGGAGTATTTATTATTTGTATTTGACAAATGGATCCACTTTGCATGTCTCGTGGATGTGTCTGAATTTAAGCTTTCTAGTACATAGATCCACAGTGTATTTCTGGTGGCTATGTAGAATCTTGATGACATGGATCCACAGTTTATAATTGGTGGCCATACCTTGAATCAATTGTAGTCTGAGCATGGGAATGCCTACTTGATAAATGGTATAATTTTATGCAGATGCTTGATTGTTTGCAGGTTACCGATTGATGTGCTCCTTGTTCCCGACACACAGACACATTTTACAAAGTATTACGGTTGTCACAAGTTCTAGCCTCATACTTTGGGGGGCATTTTGTTACACATTATTTTTGTCACTCTGATGATGACTCTACAGCCATGTGTTCAGTCTCTCAAAAGAATATTTTACATGAGAAAAAAGACTAAGTTCTTCCCCTACAAGGCATATTTTTAGAATGACGTCACAGGCTGAGACTGGTACACAGTGTGGAAATCCTTGATTTTCGTAGGTAGCTCTATGCCTGGCTCGCGAGATTTACATGTGCTACTATATAGGTAGGGTGTGACAAATTTTGAAGCTAAGGAAAGGAAGAAGTTTCATGAAGTTTCTAGAAGGAGAATCTTCCAGAGTGTGAGGTGGTGTCCATATTGTTATCACTCCAAGAAACTCTTTGAGGTTGTAGGTCAAAGATGCTTGCTAACTTAAAGTAAACTTGTTTTTTGTGTTTTTGTGTGTGTGGATCAATGGGATAACTCAACTACAATATGGCCTCCAGATA
>SNQJ01S0069941.1:38787-56385 GCA_010110895.2 Picea sitchensis | reverse complement strand
AATGGCATTTCATGTCTATTCTTATGAACATTTTTATTTCCATTAGATTTAGAACTTGAACTTGAAGAAGAAGGAGAAGAAGGAGGTGTTGATGGAGGTGAAGGAGGAATCTGAGGATGGTCCTCTTCCTATTCACTTTTTCCCTTTGAAGATTCACCCAAAACTGGTTGCTTCCATTCCAAGTAATCCTCGTACAAAACTTTCACCATCTCCGACATAGCAAGGAATGTTTTCCGAAACTCTTTCTCATCTTGAGAAATCCCTTCTTCCGATGCCATCTTCTCGCTGTGAGAAGCTCTCTTTCTCAATCCAATTAATGGATTCTCTACAACAATATCGCCTTCACCACGCTATAGATTCTCCCTGGTTAACATGAAAAACTCAAATCCAAACGTCAACTAGCTCTGATACCACTTGATCCATAGGACCTTTTAATGACTATGGTTGAGTTTTAATTTTGCATGCGTTAATTATCCAATTGAGAATCTTAATGAAAGAATGAGGAAAAGAGATGAATTATGACATCCATATACACATATGCAGATATGAAATGAAATAATAGACAACAAACCATAACACGAGAATTGATAACGGAGTTCGGCACAACGTTGCCTACGTCTACGGGCCTTTGTCTCTGTGGGGGAGGCTTCTTTATTTCTGTTCAAAATATCAAAAGTACATCACAGCAGTGCCAATTGGCTACAATAGTGATATGGTCATGTTCTTCCAGATCTCTAGAACCCTGCAAAGAAAACGGCACACAAAACGGACGTCCGGAGCTCCCAAAAATGACCCGCAAACGTCTGCTCCTCAATAGCTTCCCTGCATAAAAATGGATTTGGCTTGGCTTTCTTTCAGCATAACTCTGCTTTGAATGTCCTCCATGGCCTCAAACAAGCCTGTTTTATATATATCTGAAGTTGGTTATCCATCCTCAACTTCCTCCCAAAATTTGGGCTCCAAAAATGCACAATATCTCCCAAAAATGACCAAAATCCATTAATATCAAGCTTAGAATCATATTAAAATCCCAAACTTATAACAAAAACCCATTTTTGTATAAATTTGGGCATAATCCCCTTATTTTGTGCACGCACACCCTTTTAATGGTCATATGGTAGTTAAATATGGCCAAGCGCCAGCCTGAAGGGCTGTGCGCTGGCCCCCTTTACCGAAATCCATGGTCACATGCGCTTCTATCCATTGGACCGCGCCCTTAGGGTGCGCCTACCCCAAGGTTCCAGCTCCCAAATAAAACGGAATGGTGCTATATTTGCATGCTGGTGGTTATGAAAAGTTGCCCGCACCCGCGCCCCTTTACCTGTGGTCATAGCATAACGTGCAACCGTGGGCTTGGTGGTGGTCGTGGGCTCAAAACCCATGGACCCCAAAACATTTTTTTGAAACGTGCCACTTCAACTGATGACTGGGTGCCACATGTCTACCCATGACTGGGCCATGTGGCATCTCCCCATTCGACGGATTAATGCAACTTGTCAACTATTGACTGGTCCAGTTGCCTGCCACATCTCTGCCCTATCAGCGAACCTACCCAATCACCACCAGCCAGAGAGTGCCACGTCATCTCCTGCACAGTCAGCATGTTGATGTCATGCTGACATCAGCATTGACTTTTTGACCAGTTGAACTTTGACTTTTTACTTGTTTGGGATTCCGATCAGAACGCGATAACGTTCGCATACGGAGCCCGTTTGATGAAGTAAATATATGGTCGGAATCAGGAAGATGAGACGGACGCAATGGAATTGGTTTCGTCAGATGCTGAGCACTTTCATTATTTATCCTTTTTGAGCCCTGTCAAGCTTCTGGATCCGATTCCAGATCAATGTCGGTTCATGCTGAAAGCAATGTTCCTCGTGTTGCAGTTGAGGAGCTCCTGTGGAATGTGAAACCTCTATGTTGCGTTGATAATCCCATTGTACCATTTGGAGAACATCGTGTTATTGAAAGCTATGTTCTCTGAGTCCGTCCTAGAATGTCAGGGCTCAAACATCTTCGCAAGGTGCCCCTTGTCCTCTAGCGCCAATGGTCTTCCAGTGGGTGGCTTCCACTTTAGCATTGTGAGCACCATCAACAAGTATCTGTATGTGAAGGTTCCTCCCTTCTCCTAGGCTTCCTCGCAAGCCATGAGTAGTTACTCTAGTAGCTAACTACACCAATTGAATATAGCGCCATTGGCGCAAAAATATGCTATCGATAATGCATCCAGCATGCATTATCCCTTGTAATATGACCTCATAAACTTGTTGGATATGATGTAGCAGTCGGTCCTGACTGTCTATAGTAATATGGGGTCAATTTTGGTTGTGCACACCCCCCTCTGCATGTGGAACCTTTCATAGAGGTTGGGCTCCCCTTTCTTCTTACCATGCTTACTGGGACCCTGGAATCCTTTAGACATGTCCTCTCCTTCGAGGGACAGTCCAATAAACTGATGACTGACTTCGGCATGGATTGGATATCACCTATCCAACCAAAGACTTCGATCATGTGTCCTGGTGATCGGGTATTTGGTGCATCTCACGACATCACCAGTAGTACCGAATACTGGCAGGTCTCTAAGGTTCATGATAGTCGAGTTCAATAGGTTTATAAATTCAGGCTTTGGCATGAACTATATGCTTCCCAAATCATCCGGAGAAATACTCCAGAAGACGTCTATGTTCATCTGGGAGAACAAGATTGGGTCTGTTAAGTCGAGATCGAGCTTGACCTACTCCACCTTCCCCTTTATATCACCCACGACCTCGACTCGGGGTCACAAGGCACATCTGGTACTACGTCTTTGGACATGGTGCCTCAGATTCCTATATCTCTCGACATTGTAGGATCTGAGTTATCAACAAATTCTGCAGCGAACTAAGGATTTTTGGATCACAACTATGGGTTTCACAAATGCACAGGCTTACTCGCTCTACAGAATTAGGAAATTGCCAAGTTCTTTGAACACAATGCATTCTACAGAAAGTTCTCGAAGCCTTATACTCAGGATTAGCTGGCAAGTTCAGTAATAATTTTTGTTCATCATGACCATTTGGACGCAACTTGGATCTGATTTGTTCGATGGGACAAGTTAACGCGGTAAATCCTATTGGGCGATTCTGACATTTACTGTGCAAGTTGGACAGGAATGTGGCCAATTTCAGACCTTTCTATTTGATGAATGGGAATTATGGCATGAATACTGATGGCATCTTCACATATCATGGATTTATGGTTTAACTGAATTCAGACGGGGTACCGTAATAGCAATAAAGGTTGTGACTATACTTTGTTCGTTTGATACATGGAATCATATTGCGTTCGGATTCGCTCTCCCTCTAACCACAAAAGGGGTCCCTGTCATATTAATTATTATCATTAATGGGTTCTGTTGACGGGCGAAATTGACCGCTCGTCAACTGGAGGAGTGAATCCGGTCCGGGGTTGTCTACTTAACCCAAGCCGTTTGGATTAATCCACTCCGACAAGTTTAGTGGCTCCGTTGGCCGATCTAAGTCCTCAGAAAGTGAAAAAACAAAACTAAAGAAACTAACTTAATGAAAAACACTAGCTGAAAACTATATACAAATCTACAATATACTTACAATTCACTAACTAATATTTATAAAATAGTTCTACAATATATCTATAGGATTATATCTCTAATCTATGCGTAATATTTACAAAATGCAAATTTTAATCTAAATCTGTGAAACTCAAATATGGATTGATTTATGACAGCAAAACTATCATTCAGTCTTTTTGATTTTTTATTACTTTTATGAATAAGAAATGAAATAGCTAATTGTCTAATTGAAAACATAGATGAATAGTAAAATGTGTTTAGATTACAGGAACTTTCTATATTAATTAAACTAATAAAATAAAATTAGCAAACTGACCTGTAATTGCATCTCATATTCGTCCTATGTACAGTATCCAATTTCGTTGTTTGATGGGGTAAACCGCAACAGATCTTCTAAATGCTTATCGTAAATCCGAAGCAGTAATGATTGAATGCTAATGACAGAACATATAAGAGAAGTAGTAACATCAATTTTATGATTTTACAAATGATCACATTAAGATAAACCTGGCTATAAAAATTTGTATATAACTGCTCATTGAATAAAGAAGATTAACCTTCTAATCATCAAATTTGAACAGAGTAATTGTTGTATATAATATGAGGGACATATAACACGGACATCATATAAATTTCATCACATCAATTTGTAATAAACCATTATATCTAAAGTAGTCACAATTTAATTACAAATCAAAATGACCAAAACTTGAACAAAAATACGATATATCGAAGTTAAAGTTGTGCCAATATCAACTTCCATTCAAGTTTGTCTATCATAAATCCATAGTTTCTGCTCCCATGCAACGATGGTTCTTAGTTTACAAAACAATACATTTATAAAGGTCACAGGATCAAAATGTTTCCTATGGAAATCATCTGATTTGTTCCCAAAAAAAGTGGGGGATGCAACCTCCCAGATTCTATTTGTTATCAAAACTAACAGCCTATTCTAAAACCACATAAAGAAATAGCATGTTGAGAGATGCCACCAGTGGTTCAAATCTTCTTTAGAAATCATAGGTACCTCAAAACACATAAGAATAAAAGATTTCAGATTGCATTTTTGGTTGTAAAAACAAGAAATTCGAATTTTAGTAACTAGCTACAAAATCTCATGATTTTGTAGCTAGTTATAATTATAACTAGAATCGTATTTTATTGAGTCAATCAAAACAGACTAGATGTAATCTGTGCAAACAAATCATGTATTCTAATTAAAAAAAAAAAGACAAAATCATCCTAAACTTATTTTTAAACACCATACCTCAGATTAAGGGATTTGACTTAATCAAGCAATCTTTGAATTCACAATAGCAGTTGTTGCTTCCACGTTCTTAAAAACAACAAACCCTGTGGTTTTTTGTCGTTTATCTTTAGTTTGAGCTACGGTTTGAATTCTGTCATTCTCTTTCGTTAGCAAATTCACTTGGTCTTCCAAGGATTTTAGCCGAGACTGAAGTACAGGCATGTCTCTATAATATCTATCGATCCAGGCTTGACATTCGTTACATTGTGGCTGAATAGACTATGTATTAGCAGTGATGGTATTAACAGATGGGGAATTTTCCATTTGACCTGTAGGTTCACTATTGAGTTTGATTCCAGGGAAATCGGGGTTGTCTTTAAGACACGGTGGAAGGTTTGTAACATAATCATAGGGTATACCAGAGCAAAGTCCATACGAATATGGATATTCTTCAGTTAGAAACCTTTCAATTTCCGAATCGAAATCCTCGCTTAACACAATTTCATTTTGGTCTGCACAGGGCTTAGGTTTATTTCAGGCACATTGTGAAACCCAACGTGCGGCCCTTTTACCCTTATAATTGATATCAATATTACCTTTACACTTTTTCTTTGTGGATTTTTTAACAAACCTAACACCACCTTTGGGATACGAATCTGGTAGAGTGTCGGGTTGGGTAGTGTCTGGATAGGTCGAGGGTTCCACATTAGAAATAGGATCACAGGGCAAGAGCGAAGGAGGAGGGATGGTAGGCTCAACAAGGGTTTCTGTGACGACGGACTTGTCAACCTATCCTATTTCACTGCTAGAAAAAACATTTCTTAACAGGAAGGCATCCCAACAATCACTTTAAATTCAACTGATGAACAATAATAATCTTGATCAAACAATGGTGGAACAGGCTAGAATCAGATTTCTTCCTTTTAAAATGCTTTGTCATTTTGTATAAGCTTTGAAGGAGAAAATAGGGCATGTTTAGGGGGAAATCGATAAAACTCATGAGCAACCACAAGAGATATAAGAAAACCAAACCATATCTACCCTCACAGGTAACGAAATGTTTGACAATAGCTAACAGATCATGCCATCTAGGTTTTAGACCTGAAACAGGCATGCCTCTGTCGCAGCTGGTAATCTTCCTTGAGGTGAACAACAATGACTAGGGAACCTCTTCAACCTTTGAGTTTTTAAACCACTTTTTTCCCACGGTTGGCAGACCGGTGGCTTGGATAATAAAATCTTTGTTTAACTCAAGCTGGACATCTCCTATTTTAGCTCTACAACCATCGAGCGTTAGCGTGAATTCTTGAGCAACTATTAAATTAAAACCCTCAAACTTTTCAACAAATACACACAAGCCATTCCTCTCTAAGTCTTATCGGGCATTATCAAATGATAACAATGTCTGGACACAGTTGGGATCAATTCTCACCACAGGGGCCATGGCTAACAGCATGGAATCGACAGGGGATTCGGTGATAGGGTTTGAAAGAACAAGCACAAAGCCATTTCCCTGAGCTTCCCCAACACAATGCAAAAAGAGCTCGAAATGGTAAGCAGGAGCGTTAATTGTTATGCGTGTGAGGAAAATCGTATAGATCGAGGCTATGAAAAAACATCATACCACGATGTACTTGGAATGACACGTCGATGTAATGGTACACATAAAATCATAACAGTTGAAAACCATCATATGCATATCCACGATTCGATCAAAATGTCAAATAAACAATTGAATCAAAGATTTTATAAATTAAAATCCCATTAACATTAGTCGAATGCTAAATGGGTGGTGGTTTAATACACATGTAACCAAGGTGTGTTCGAGACCAAGGGGTTATAACCATGAAAACAACCATGTTCATGACAAAATAAGACAAATCGACGATAAACCATATGAGCATTAACCCTTTGATGAAATCAAACATGAATTCCATCTGTGAGTATGAAAATGAAATCGAAAAGCAGGTACGTAGAAAGCGACGGATAATGGTGTCGTTTAATGAGAAAGGTTGCGACGAATCATGGGAATTTAAAAACCTTGTGTAGGCAGCTTGTAAAAATAGAGATTAATATGGCTGCCAACAGGTTCTTTACGCTTATGATCTTGCATTGTTGAGTAAGTATTTCTGCATCAAACAACACTTAGACAAAAAAATAAATGAACTACATGTCGCGGCGCAATACTGCACACATCGACTTTATTAACTGAATTTACAAAAATTGCAGAAAAATCAAATCTAACTATTATACATTATCTTTCGGACTAGAGAAACAATCTTTTTGGCTTATTTCTGAGACTGCATATAGGGTTTCAAGCGAGTGAAATTCACCCATCCTGGCCGCAGCATACCATCTAGTTGCATAGGTCTGGCTTCTCCTAAGGGTTGGATCTCTACAACTATAAATGGCCGCAACCAATGCATGCACAACTTTCCAAGATGCTTCTGCTACCAACTGTCATATAGTAGAACCATGTCTCCTTGCAAAATATTTTAGTTTTAATGTGTCTGTCATGCAAATATTTTTCCTTTCTTTCTCAACCAATTAATGGAAGTCTGCTAAAAATCTGGTCTCTTCGAGTTCCTGTAATTCCATGTCTCTACGCGATTGATTCTTCCTCCAACATGTGTGTGATCTGTGTAATGTACAAACTTGGAGTAATGAATTCTGCAGGAACCACAGCCTCTTTCCCATAAACTAGATGAAATGGCCCATAGTATTGCTATAAATCTTTCATCCCAATATTCCCGGTTTGCACAACAGACCTTTGTTAACCCTCTCTCCAGAATTTTGTTGAATGCTTCTACTGTTCCATTGGCTTGTGGGTGGTAACGTTTTCTTTTGTGATGTTGGATCAATAATTCTACTATAATCTTTGCTATAGTGCTACTAATAAAATGAGCTCCCTGATCACTAGTTAGACTCCTAGGACATCCAAATCGAATGATAATATTATCAAAAATGAACCTAGCAGCAGTATTAGTCGAGCATTCCTGGACAATTGTTGCCTCAACCCAACGTGTAAGGTAGTCAGTTGTGGTATTAATGTATCTATCCTTTGAATGCTTAGCTGTGGGGTTGATTGGTCCAATGAAGTCAACTACCCACTTCTCAAATTCCTGCAAAGCATGAACTGGTTGAAGTGGTAATTCATCTCATCGTGATGGTTTACCCACTCTTTAACAAACATAACATGATCTAGCATATACCTTTGCATCCTTGAAGAGCGTTTCCCACCAAAGTCTAGCTTGGAGGACTTTCTGTGCAGTAGCCTTTACTCCAACATGACCTCCCACAACTCCGTTTTGGCATTCCCATAATATATCCTGTCTTTCATGATCCAAGAGACATCTTTTGAGGATACTATCTAGTCCCAATTTATACAATTTCCCTACAATCAACTGATATTTCACTGCTCTAACAACCATATGGTGTTTTTGGGTTGCGGAATATGTTTTTGGGCAGGATCTTGTACTTAAGAAGACTGTTATGTCTTCCAGATACTCTAGTATGGCCTCAACTCGGAACAAATATGCATCTGGGAGATGATCGTCAACTGCTCTGCCACTTTCCCCTGACTCTAATCTAGATAGGTGATCAAGTACTACATTGCATCTTCCAGGCTTAATAATTATTTCAAAAGAGAATTCCTGAAATAGTAGAAACCATCTACAAATTGTCCCTTCCAATACAAGTTTATTAACTAGATATTTCAATGCAGAATGATCAGTAAAGAACTTAAAATGAGAACCTAACAAATAATGTCTAAATTTATGAAAATCATAAATCATGGCTAAACCCTCCCTTTCTGTCGTCATGTATTTGCGCTTAGCTTGTGACAACTTCATTCTCGCAAAATAGATAGGATGGTCCATGGCTCCATCTCTAGGTTGTGCTAAGACATCTCCTAAGGAAATACCTGAAGCATCTATGTGGACGTGAAATTCATTTTCCCAGTTTGGGAATATTAGAATCGGTGTTGTGCTGGGCTTCTCCTTTAGAGTCTTGAATGCTTTATCACATTCTGGGGTCCATTGGAACATTTCGACCTTTTTCAATAGATTTTCCAAAGGTGTAATAATATTTTCATATCTTCTGATGAAACCACGATAGTACCATCTGTGTCCCAGCGTGGAGCGCAACTACTTAGAAATCGTAGGTGGTGGAATATTCACAATAACCTCGATTTTGGTTGGGTCGAAATATTCTCTGACAGTTGGCAGCAAGGCTCATATGTACCCGATCTTCCCATTTTGCAATTACTTCTGGGTAGTCTTTAGTTGTGTGCCCATTGGTTCTGCAGTGAGAGTACCATGTCCGCCTCAAATGAGGACAGTCTTTAGCCATATGGCCTTTCTCATCATAATTATAACATCTGCTTGGCCCTCTTCCCTCGTTTCTTCCTCCTCTGAAGTCTCCTCTGGCTCCACCTCCTCACCCTCTTTCTGGTCCCTGAGGGTTTTCATTCACCCTGAATGTTGTTCGGTCCAACCTGTATGAAAGTGCATCCAACGCTCTACATTTATTGGCAGTATGTGTGGTAGATGAGAAGAACTCACAATGTACTATATTTGGTACTATCGAATATTTCTTCATAATGGGGTATTTTCTTAGTCCATGCCCATGGATTCGACAAATCTCACAATACTCAACTGCTAGTGCTGGTTGGTTCCATGGAAAAGCATGATATGGGGTAGGGTTATGGAATGGTAATTTTGCAGACACTTGTGCAACTCCTTCGATGGGTCCTGGTGAGGGTCCCGTCGGATTATTAGGAGGTCCCATTCCCCTCATTTGTAGACATTCGTTCACCATATGTCCTTCGGTATAACATACGGTGCACCAGACCTGTGGTCGTCCTGGTATAGGTATCGTCGGTTCTTGAATATTTTCTATAAGCACTAATATTTTCCCTTGTATTTGTGCCAAATTCGCATCTAGTGGGGGTCTGGTCACTCTCAAGCTCCCAGGATATCCCACCATGTCTTCAATATTCATTTATTTTTCAAAGGTGTCTGTCAAAGTGGCTATCTGTTGTTGTGTTAGAGAAATCTGTGTCAGAGGTAGAAATCCCTGAATATACCATTCTCTTTGATGTTCCTCATGGATTGGATGTGATAACCTCCCTATATCATCTTTAAACTTTTGGTTGTATTCCTAGGTTGATTCACCTTCCCTTTGTTGGATCTCGTGCAACTTAGAAAGATCTTGTTGTTCTGATTAAGGTAGTTTAAACTCCGCTATGAACATTTTACGTACCTGGCCAAGTGTGAATTCTTGAACTTTCATTCCTGGCACTCCTAGCTCAATAATATTCATGTACCACTTGAGAGCTCGACCTCTCAAGGTAGTCTGGAACTCAACCAACTTATTCACATATGGGGTCACTCTGGATCTCTAGATTGCTTCGCACAAGAACCAGTGTTTCTCAACATCTTCATCTCCCTTACCCCAGAATTCTAGGTATCGGGCAATCAAACCTCCCGTGTGACCAGACATTTATGATCTTGCTTCTCTTATCAAAATTAAACCTAACGGTCCTACTTGCGATCTACCAGGGGATCCCAATATCCTCCCTGTACTCGCACTTCCTGGTTGTGACTGACTAACTAATTATACTAGAACATAACTAGCATAAGAGGGTAGTATTGAACTTACCACTTGTATAGAAGACACTTGGGGTATAGGAAATTCAGGGCTAGTGCCACTGGCTTCGGGGCGACTTTTTTTTATCTGGGGGGGTCTATGTTTCCTCTACTAGAATGGTCTCTTCAGTCTGATTCCCGATATTCCCTGTCATTAGAGCTGAATATTCTCTTTCCTCTTCAAGATCCATGTCATCTTCCTCATCTCTTTCTTTTACACCTTCTCCTTCTTGTCCACCCTCTTATGGACTTCTTTCTCTCTGCACTGCTCTCTCACTTAATCTTTGACTCACCAGTCTTTCTTGTCTTCTCATCTTCCGTAACTCTTCCATCTGTCCTGCCTCTAATTCTCTTGGTCCAAATTCTTTCTACAACTTCTCGGACTGTCTTTTTTCTTTATTGATCTTGTCTCACCACCACTTCTCAACTATGATGGCTCTTTTCAAGGTGCACTCATCTATTGAGTCCATTTATTGTTGTTTCCCCTGCTTATCAAAGAACCCTTCCCTTCTCTCAGGCCATGATTCTACCCCAACCTCATCCTACCCCAAGAGAGTGTTTTTATGCTTCCATCTCAGTCGGGGACATAGTCAGCATCCCCTCTTCCATCAAGAAAACTTTAATCCACAGGGGGATTTGTCTCATCAGTCTTCCCCTTGCTTCTTTCTTGAAATATGCCTCTTCTCATGAAAAATATTGGTGACTCTCAGCTGCAAACTCAATAATGTATCCTTCTAATGTGGTATTGACCCAAAATTCAATCTCTCGTGTGAGTGGACGATCCAGAGGATGAAGTGATGAAATTTTTTTGTGTCCCAAGTACAAGTCCTCTTGACTCATTCTTGGAACTCTGGAGCTTCTTGGAGCCTATTTATCTAGTGGAAAAGTTCTTTCAGGAACTTAACATAGAATATTTTGTATTGGTCGCTCGATCTTTCTGACTAAAAGATTGCCTCATGAGTATCTACCACAGATTTTCCCCTCAGCTCCACTTATTTCCATATGAAGGCATTGTAGTTTATTTCCCACCATTAGTCAATATTAGATCTGTGAATCCATGGAAGAATCCTCCCTATAGGTTCCCTTTTAGTGCAAGTTCCGGCAATGGAACCATTTTGTTGGTGCAAGTTTGATCAGACCAGGGTCCTTCTCAGATTACCAACAAAAGGTACCATGTAGTCTAGAGCATTGGCATTTTCATCTCCTCCGAAGAGAATAAGTCTCACCTGAAGCATTGTTGAGACAACTGGATAGGGAAGGAAAAGGAAAATACTTAGGAGGATTCACAAAACCTTCAAGATTCATCATTATCTTGCGCAAGACATCTAACTATAGAATAAATATGAACTCATGTGCACAAGAACTAAAAATACTTATGTTGTGGAAAAGAATTCAAACACAGAGACATCATGTGGAACTTATGAACCATAAAGAAGTACTATAAATATACGATGCAAAAGTATAAACACAGAAAGACACAACATATTTTGAAAATTTGGATCCTTCTTCATATATTATCTTCAGGCCTTTCTCAATTACAATCTCAAAGATACACAGTAGCTCTCTGTTACAAACTCCTAGCTCTGGACTCATGTCACAGAGCTCTAACTCCCAAGATAGTTTACAGATTACATTACAGACTCAACATCTGACTTCTCAACCGTAGACAACAACTATGACCAAAACCTTACATTTGCGATACCAACCAACCAACCAAAATCAACAACCTTTTACAATTATATTCATCCCTATATGTAATCTAAGTATTATATTTTGGCTTTGGATTGCATGCTTTCTTGTTCTGTTACAACCGCTTCTACTTTGTTGGTGTTGCATTGTCCTTTTCTCAATTGATTTATGTTACTTCTCCTTGCTCTATTGTCCAGCTTATTGTGTAGCTTGTGCAACTTGTACTGGGCCAAAACTAGGATTGTAGTCCTTCTTATGCAACTCCTTATCCAAAAATGAAGGGCCCAACACATGGAGGTCTCTTGAGGGGTTATTGTACCATTCCTGACCATACTTACCACCTTCTTCTCATTACACTCCCATCATGTTGTCTTCTTCTAGGCCCTTTGAATTTAGTGACCCACGAATGGCATGTACCTCATTTCATGGGAAGAAGGGGCCGAAATCCCAGAGGGATTGTTGTTGGATAAAAAAAAAGATAAAATCCTAAATATAGACCTTCCAGATGCTTCTCCCAGGGATCCACAAGAAATAAATGAAACACTTCTCTATAAGAAATGGGGGACCTACAAAAATAAATGATAGTGAATGCTTAAGGGGTTAGTTGGAGGATGGGAGGTCTCATCACGAGCCGACCTATCATGATCATGAGTATTTAGCAGTATGAAATTACCATCATCTAGTCACCAAGCCAGGATAGTGATTCTTAGTTACACAACTGATAAAAAGGGGGTCTCATCACGAGCCAACCTTCTCATTTCCGCGAGGTATTTTTGAATGACATTGGCATTATCTGGACACCAAGCCAGGACAATGGTGTTGTGATATGTCATCATTGATGTCAAAGGATTGATTTAAAATGGTTGACTTCAAGTGGGTTCATAGTGATGTGTTGTTATTGATATCAAGGTTGACATAAAAGGGAGTTGTATCATTGATGTTATTGATTGTTGGATTATGTTGTCATTGATGTCAAAGGGTTGATGTCAAGTGGTGTCATAGTGATGTGTTTTCATTGTGATTTCATGTCATGGTTGATAGGAAGTACCAAATGGATGAACTCCAAAGTGGTCCCCTTATGGTGAAATCCCTCATGTGAAGACGCTTTGTGAAGTCCAAATGGTTAAGTGGTTGAGTAATCCTAGGAGTGTGGTTAAGGAACCCAAGTTTGGTTGAGGTATAATGTAATAGATATCAGTGAATTTTCAAGTGAGATTATTCTATATGGACATTATATTTCATTTTGTTTCCAGTGATATGTGGCACATCGCATAGTTCCTCACAGTTAGGGAGTTATGGCTTTGTGAAGTTGGAGAACCCTCATGAGTTATCTAGAATCCCTTGTTGTATTACTAAGAGGGGGGGTGAATCAGTAATAGATATTTTTAATCATTTTTAACCACAATATGTAAGTTTTGTTTATATTTATGATCAATTTACCATTATTATTCAACAAGTGCAGAATAAATCAACCATGAACAATGAGCTATCATACACATATAGAGTACACCAATATTTTTATGTGGAAACCGATTCGGGATAAAACAACGAAATGTTTTTTCTTATATGTCTTTAAGAATTACATTCATTGGAAGCACCAACTTCCTTTGTTTTCTATATACAATTGGAACGTGGCTCCAACCCCCTATATTTTTAGGAAACAACCTGAGAGAAGCTCCAACTCCCCAATTCTTTGGATACAACTAGAAGGAGACTACAACCCCCTATGTTCTTCGGCTACAACTAGAAGGTGGCTATAACCACCTATCCTTGCCCCATCCAACCACCCTGAAATATAAGTGAAATGATGAAAACACTTGCACACTATCACTATGATATATACCACTATAAATATATACCAATATGTGCCAACAACCTGTAACCAACCTGTACCAATATCTTGTAATCAATCATATACTAGAAGTCATCATGTACCAACAATTAGCAACATGTACGACACATGTATATGTTGCAACTCGCATATTTATGTGCCCTTTCTATATTGTAGCCTACGTATGTACCCAGCCTATCTATATTGCAACCTGCGTACACCTTCAGAAAGATAGGGTTTTCACCTTTTCTGAAACTCAGACACTTTGATGCCTCTATCAAATCAACTTGCAACCTGTCATTGTGTCCAATCTGTAGTTATGCCCTATTCATACATCATCATACATATCTCTTAAATAAGTGTATCTATATCTCTATGGTCATGTGCCACACATTTTTATACAATCATGATCAAGTGTAATAACCCTCACATGGACTAGACATCAAAACCATCATTGATATGCAACCTCAAACTTCACAAACAACTTCACAACCACTTCACAACCAAAATACCTCAACCATGTACCACAAAATACAATATATGCCTCAACACTAACAAGATGTACCAATGATAAATATCAAACATGCTAGCATTGTATTTCTATAGATATGACTTATACAGTTAGTGTCATATAACCAATATCCTTTATCGGGAAAATCCTCAAACCCCCATAACCATATCTCATGTAGAAAACAATATCCAACTACTCATAAAAATAACACATACCTTTTGAACCTGTAGATAGATCTATTGTACCTTATCACTGTAGACCTTCCTAGGAGCTTTCTTTCAGACTCTGATAACCTGACACTCTCAGCAAATCAAGATTTCATGGATTTTTCAATTGTACGTGCCCTTTTATACTGTCAGACCGTGTATGTACATGACCTCTTCCACTGCATCCCATGTACACCTCAAAATCTAGGGTTTTTTTAGTATTTTTTCAACTTTGAAACTTTCTTCGTCAACCCTTCATGCTACCTCAAACTTGCGTAATTTCATATGTATAAATGAGTTCCTACAATAAACCTTATACAATAGTAGATATTCAATGTACTCAATAGGTGCTAATAGGAGACCCTTGATCTCTTATTTATACTCTCCAAGTAGCTTCCTCTAGGGGTTACCTTCTAGCCAACTTAACCCGACCTCCTTCTTTTAGGGCTAAGCCACTTCTAACCACTTGCCCACTTATAACCACTTTATCTACAAATAGTAAACTCTCCACTTCTTAGTTACAACTAATTTATTTTTAATTATTTTCTTATTGCAACAACTTAACCCATGATTAAATCCTAGTTTCACCCACTTTGACTAGTCAACTTCTTCTAGGATTTTCTAGAATAATTTTACTTAATTGACCTTCTAAGGGATTCTAGATAACTCATGAGGGTTCTCTGAATTCACAAGGTCGTAACTCTCTAACCGTGAGGAGTTATTTGACGTTCCACATATCACCGGAAATGGCATGACATGTACTATCCATATGGAATAGTCTTACCTGCAAATACATTGATCTTAAAACCTTTATACCTCAAATAATATTGAGTCCCTTAACCATATTGTTGGGGCTACCGAAATTTGCCACCAGAATTTCTTCAAGGGTTAAAATCAATGAAAACCAACCCAATTAATCAACAATATCCCCCTTTGGCATTGATGGAAACACTCTAATACAACACTGAATTCATATCGCTCATGATCCCCTTGTGACCATCACTCCCCATGGAAACATGCCTCTGTGCTATCTCTCCAAGCATCTAACTCTTTGTCCATGAATTTGAATGCATAACTCTCTATCCATACATATGAATGCATCTAAATATCTATCCATGCATCTGAAATCTCTCCCCATTTGAAATCAATGGAAAAGGTGACTTATTGTCTGTGTTTCTCCCCCTAACTGAACTTTCCTTAGGTTTTCTCACCCTGACTGAACTCTTCCTGAAACTGATCCCCCAAACTGAATTGTCCTCTTTATGGTGCTTCCTCATGTAAATATTAGACATATAAGAATAGCATTCAAAATTCATTGTGGGGCAGAAATTTTGCCAATTTTCTGATGAAGATACTCATAGGCTTCCCTCAGAAGCGGTTTTGTAAAGATGTCTGCAATGTGTTCTTTGGTACCAACATACTCAACCCAAATGTTATACTCTTCAACCTGTTTTTGTAGAAAATGATACTTGATGGGAATGTGCTTCATCTTGGAGTGCATCATTGGATTATTTTAGATATTGATGGTGCTTTTATTATCACAATATATCAAAATGGGCTCATCATACTCAACATGTATATCTGTCAAAATTTGTTTCATCCATAGAACCTAGGTACAACGTGTTTTTGCCGCAATATAATCTAATTTGGTTGTATACAATGATATCAATGAATGTCTCTTTCTTAGCCAAGATACCAAACATTCACCCAAGAAGAACATTGATCCACTTGTACTTATTTGGTGATCAATTCAACCTTCCTAATATGCATCTATGTAGGCAATAAGAGATAGATCCTTTCCTTTTGGATACCATAATCCAAAATCTTTTGTACCCTTGAGATATTTGAATATCCTCTTTACTGCTAGAGCATGTGATTCCTTTGGTGTTTCTTGAAATTGTGCCACATGTCTAACTGCCTACATTACATCTAGTTTGGATTTTGTCACATAAAGTAAGTTTCCAATCATTGACATGTACTGCCTATGATATGTAGACTTTGAATCATCATATTTACTTAACTTACAACTAGTCTGCATATGAGTATTGACTAGTTTGCAATCTTCCATTCTGAACCATTTTAGCATTTCTCTGATATACTTGGTTTGAGAGATAAAAATTCCTTGGTTTCTTTGACATATCTGAAGACCCAAAAAGAAGGATAATTATCCAAGTAATGACATTAAAAATTCATTCTACATATCCTTTGCAAATTTCTGTCTCATCCTGTCATCATCACTTCCAAAGATAATATCATCAACATAAAATTCAATTAACAAAACATTGTCTTGATTTACCTTGATGTAGAGGTTGTTTTATGCATTTCCTTTCCTAAACCCTTGTTGTTGCAAATATATATCCAATCTGGAATACCATGCTTTGGGAGCCTGTTTTAGACCATACAAGGACTTCTTCAACCTGCAAACATAATTTTCATTCTCTGACAATCGAAATTATTCTGGTTCTTCAATTTAGAATTCTTCTTATGGATCCCCATTTAGGAAGGTTGATTTCACGTCCATATGATACACTTTAATATTCCTTGAGCATGCATAAGCTAGGATTAATTTGATTGCTTCCATTATGGAAACTAAGGAAAACGTCTCTTCAAAGTTGATACCTTCAACATGAGCGTATCATTTACATACCAATCTAGCTTTTTTCCTCGTAACCTGTCCATATTCAATCAATTTGTTTCTAAAGACCCACTTTGTTTCGATCACATTCTTGTACTTTGGTGTTAAGAACCAAACATCAATATAGCATAGAAAAACCTCAGGAAAAGTACTCAACGCCTTGAAAAAGAGATAATTTCAGATAATAAGCCTCTTCGAGGGGGCAACCTCCTTTTACCCCACTTAAATGTTCAAGTACAA
>SNQJ01S0069941.1:0-29016 GCA_010110895.2 Picea sitchensis | reverse complement strand
TGTGTGTGTGTGTGTGTGTGTGTGTGTGTGTGTGTGTGTGTGTGTGTGTGTGTGCATATGTATATGTATATGTATATGTATATGTATATGTATATGTATATGTGTGTGTGTATATGTATATGTATATGTATATGTATATCCTTTCAAAGAATAGGAGATCCTAAAGGGGCGTGAGAGGCCCGAGAGGGGATTGAAGGATGAGAGAGGAGAGGTCATAGTATTGACTAGGATGTAAAATCATTCTCTTTAGTTTCTACATTTTCATGCTCAGAGCATCAATTTTACGAATAGTATAATTTTGTCCCATCATTTTATTTCTTCTTATCTGATGACAACTATGATTCTTTCAATGCATTAGTTGTTACTTAGTTGCATATCTATTGATAGTGGAGATTCTATTGTTCATTCCGTGCAAATTGTATTTTGCTTTTAAGATATTTTGATTTAGATTAAAATGATATTTTGGTCTGAATATCTTCTCCATGAATGTAGAAGGATGAGCAGATTGCATGGCCTTCACATTCATTAAATGTTTACTTCTTCCATTTCATGTTATCTCTTTAAATTTTTACTATTCAATTGCTTGCCTTTGACCTATGAGATGCTACCTTTTAGTTGGATTTGATCAAGATATTCCGCATCTTCTCATCTCCCTTGATCCACTTGATCTTCCTTTCTACTAAGATAATATTTATTTACAAAAAACCATTTCAATAACTTGGTGATGCCCTATCTTGCCCTTTACCAGTCAAGTGAAACTTTAGGGACTAACATCTTTTGGCTCAGTTGTCGGGTATGGAGACACGAAGTATTCTTCCCTGGGAGAACGACATAGAATAGATCCAGTATTTTATGGTGAAAAAGGGTTGGTCACATAATAGAGACTGAATCATTCACCTTGCGACTCCACTCCATGAAGAAAGAACATGTTGGTGAGTTCACTGATACGGGATGGAAATGGAAATGGATGTTATCCTTTCTTAGAGGTATGCATTTTGTGATTTCTCAAACATAGCTAGTTTTCCACATCGAGTGCCTACTATAGCTTAATGGGATGACCATATTCCCAGATTCAGAGGAAGCAAGTATGACCATCCAGGTGAGCACTTATTAAATTTTCATAGATGCATTCTTGAACATGATTTTGTTCACGATGATGTCTTAATCAAGATGTTCATATTTTATTTAGAAGAACATGCTCATGAATGGTGTCAATCCTTCCTGAATGTTAAGATTCATTATTTGAAGGGGTTTCACATTGTTTTTCATCATCATTACAAAAAAAAATATCCCACTGATATTCGTTTCAAAAATTGTTGTAAAGAATTTGAACCCTACATCCAGCATTCAATTAGTGTTTCTTCCGGTTATAAGGATGTTGGTGATAGAAACATTATAGACACATTTGTCCTTGATTTGAATGTCTCTAGTATTTTTTACTATGATACAGAGGCTACCCTAAATTATGATAAAGATCAAGTTGTTTATATGCATCCAGCATCTTGAGAACATCTTGAAACAAAAAATTATGAATACCAAGATTCATAATTGTTTTAGAATCATCTTATTTTTTATGAATATTCCAGTGATGATGATAAGCAAAATTTCTTCATGACACATTTGGAACCTCTCAGCATTGTCCTTGTATATGATGTTTATGAATATGATTCTTAGGAATACAATGGAGGTGAAAATAAAGAGATGCATAAGCAGTTGATCTTACCTTTATCACCAAATGATGACTAGCAAATTGCAGATTGCAGAAATTAGCTTCCTGAATGGAGAACACAACATTGTCAAAGGAGTAGTTTATACACACAGTTAGCCCCCTTTTTTTAAAAAGAAAAAAGAGGTACTCTCGTATTATTTTGATGATCCCGTGGAACGATATATGGATTTGTATTGGGTTCATCCTTCTTATATTTATGACTTCATAAAGGAAAATTTCCATCATTGTAAGACTGGGCAGATAGTTCATTTATTTTTCTATTCTCTAGTCTTATTATCCATATATGTGCTTAATGATGGAAGTAGATTTCAGTGTGTGATCTAGATACTTGAATGGTTGTATTCGTTTTACCATATCACTTGAGTAGGCAAAACAATTGGCTAGAATTAGGAATGTATATAAATAAGCTTGTATTTTCGAGTATTTGTTTTCAATTTGGTGTTGTTTGTAGAAGAATAACAACAATAAGACTCCATAGCCCAATGGAGACACTGGTGGCTTAAATATTCTTTGATTTTTCAGTTTGAATAAAGTTGCAAGGATGTTCTCAGTATCAGGCACAGTTATGCAAGTTCTTGGTAGCTCACAGGGAGTGTTTCATCCCCCGTGGAGCCAATGTTAGCACTCTTTCTATATTGAGAAATTTCAAAGAAAAAACAAATTCTAGTAGAACTTCCAGTTACACCTTCATTAAAATGTTGGCAAGGGATGATTGGGATTCCATATGAAATAATTTAGGTGAAATCTTGCTATTTTCAGGTTTTATATGCTTTTATTATTCTATTAAAACATTTGGGATATTTTTAGAAGTTTTGAAATATATATATATATATATATATATATATATATATATATATATATATATATATATATATATATATATTATACTGGGGAATCTGCAATTTATCAGATATGTCATCATTACACAAGCTAAGCCGAATAGAGGTCATCATTACACACCAAGCGCTAAGCCACGACCAAGAGAGGAGCCCAAAATGGGGCATTTTATTTTGCACAATGCGTCAGAATATACTCCACACACCAGTGTATATAAGAAACAAATGTATCGAGGTCAGCTCACAAATGTCAAGGAGTAAATCGACAAACCATCAAAGGAAAACAAAGAGCTCACGGGTGTCATATGAAAATTCCAACATTCAATGCTCGGGTGTAATGGAAAGTGCCCAAGTGTGAGAATCATCATGCCAATAGGGGGTGTCTGGTCAGTATTGTGTTGAATGAAAATCCAAATACATGTGCTCGATGCATGCTTATGCTTGAAAGTCCAGGAATTGATAGCATTCATCATTCCTCCAGCTGCCAAAGAAATCGTCCAAGTGTCAAGGAAACTAATTAAAGTGCCAAGTGAAAAGTCCAAGGGAGTTTTTAAGTGTTTAATATCATTGTATATTTTATGATATGCCATGTGAAGCTGTCGAGGAGATTTTCCAATCATCAAATCAGAACCTTTGCATGACAAATTCCCTCCAAAATACATCTCAGAAACTATAAGCTAAGTGTTAATAAACACATGAGAATTTAAATAGCAAAGTGTGATCATCTCTTCTCTGCATTTCTACATCTCTCCATCTCAACACAATGGAAAGTGGGTTTGTCTTCAAATCAATGTAAAACCCATTGGAATCTCCATCTAGTCATGGATGGAATATAGTTTGCATCTATTTCTCTTTCATATCAAGACAAGTAGTTACTAGGGAAATAATTTGAATTATATGCTATATGGTTGCCATCATAAGAATCCAATGGAGGGGTATCTATTTTTTTTCCCACCTATGGCAGCAACAATATTATGTATACCATTTTGGTCCCTGATGAAATTGATAATACCTCACATTGTTGCTCTTGTTGTTTTGGGTTGAGGCATGTTTGGATATGTAATGTATGATGTTACCCATTATTGTTTACACCATGGACAACCTTATCAATCAAGTTCTCATTGTAATTGTTGATGGAAGAAAATATTTGTGGTCAAAGGACTATTTCCGTATCTTTAGACATCGAGAGTGTGGAAAATAGAGCATATAGATAAACATGGATGGAAGAATATTAATAGTCAATCTTAAATCCCAAATTTCCAGGGGTCATTTCTATATTTTTAGGAAACAAATTGACATATGGTAGAGAAAGATCAACCCAGATTCAAATACGACAAGTGGAAGGCAACTATTATAAAGGGTAAATGAAAATTTTCTAAAGGATCGAGCATGACTATCACATGTTTCAAGGAAAATCTCATCCATATTGTATTCTTGATTACACATTCCAAATTTGAAAATATTTCAACATTTTTCCAGGGAATCGAGAGCATCATTTCTAGATATGTAGCACTCAATGGTGGTATAGGATCATTCAAATGAATAATAGGGCATCAAAATCAGCAGTTCTAGATTCCTTGCAGGGAGATCGAGATCATTTTTATCTTTAATTTGCAACAGTTTAGTGATGGTAACACACACACACACACACACACACACACACACACACACACACACACATATATATATATATATATATTATCATTTCAAAGAAGAGGAGATCCTGAAGGGGGGTGAGAGGCCCAAGAGGGGAATGAAGGATAAGAGAGGAGAGGTCATAGTCTTGACCAAGATGTAAAATTATTCTCTGCAATTTCTGCATTTTCATGCTAAGAGCATCACGTTTATGAACAATATAATTGTGTGCCATCATTTTCTTTCTTCTTATCTTATGAAAATTATGATTCTTTCAATGCATTAGTCGTTACACAGTTGCAGATCTATTGAAATCGAATATTCTACTGTTCATTCCCTACAAATTGTATTTTTCTTTTCAGATATTTTGATTTAGATTAAAATGATATTTTGGTCTGAATATATTCTCCATGAATGTAGAAGGATGAGTAGATTGCATGGCCTTCGCATTCATCAAGTGTTTACTTCTTCCATTTCATGTTATCTCTTTAAATTTTTACTGTCCAATTGATTTCCTTTGACCTATGAGATTCTACCTTTTAGTTGGATTTGATCTAGATATTCTACCTCTTCTCATATCTCTTGATCCACTTGATATTCCTTTCTACTAAACCAATATTTCTATACAAAAAACCATTGCAACAACTTGATGATGCCCTAGATTTCCCTTTACAATTCAAGTACAAATTTAGGGACTAACAGATGGCACAGGTTGTTTGCAGTGAGAGATTGCAGGTGGATGTGACAGGGCCAAAAGTTTATAAGTTGCAGAATTATGGAAAACCCTAGATTTATGAAGGTGTGTGTAGTCTGACAAAGGGAAGGTCCTATACATATGCATGTTGAAGTATAGACAGGTCATGTACATATGCATGTTGATGTATAGACAGGTCACATACATACATGTGTTGCAGTATAGACAAGTCATGTATCTATTAGTACATTTGACAGATTATTTTTTGTCTACAAGTTGGGTCTTGTACTTGAGGGTTGGATTCCTCACATCTCATTTGGTGCTGAGATCTACAAGTTGGGTCTTGTATTGACAGTTGGTACTCTCTTGGATTTGGTTCTCTTTTTAGTTGATGTTAATAAACCCTAGAGATTGTAGTCTCATGTAACACATAATAAAAAAATCTTACACATGTATATAGTGTTTTGTGTTTATTATGGTGATGGTTTATAGTTCTCTATCATTGATTAATTTTGTTGATACATAAAATTAGATAAGTATGAATGAATGATACATTTGAAGTGGTTTCTAAATAAAGTTTTGAAAGAAGTGTAAAAAGAGCCCTACACTGATTCATCCCCCCTCTCAGTGTGGTCAGTGTGTCCAAAAATTGGCCGTCAACTTATTCCTTAAAACATGAAAGAAATAACAATAAATAATGGTGATAAGATGGGCTTCGAAAAAGTGCATCGCAAACGAAGGTGCCCCACACCCCTCTATAAGGGAACCCATAAATAACATAATACAATCCCTAGTATGTCATGAAACACATCGACCTATGAAGTATAAACCCCTTCCACTTCATCATCCACTATATAACTTTGAAAGACCTTATGTGGGAGCATCCCCTACTTGAGGGATTTTGTCTACCCAATGGGACTTTTATGACACCCCTCCCATATTTAAACATTGTCAATTGTATAGGGTTTTTGAGAATTTGTTTAATATGACAAGGTATTTTTGATGCACATGTTTAGGTGAATTTCTTATTAGATATGGTTTAAACTTTTCATGACATATTTGACTTGATATCTTTGGAGTGTGTACCCTTTTGTTTTACAGGACTTTGCTTGATGGCCATTTTTGGGAGAACAAGCCTAGCTTGGGCTTCCATGGGGCAAGAAGCCCAAAAGTTGGATGATGTAGGCATGCAAACTAGATCATAGAGACATCCCTTTGGAAGATTACATGGCATCATGGAGGATCTTATCCAGCCCCTATTATCGAAAGGACTTGCCTAGGAGAGGCAAAACGTCACCTTTTGAGGCTTGACGTCATGCTTGAGGGGGTTTGGTGGTCACGAAATTATTGAAAATTGACACTTGGAATATTTTGACTATAGGAGACATGGATTGACCCTAGAAAATGATGAGGAGGCTCAAGGATCCCCAAATACCTCCATTATTGTTTCCAACAACTTACTCAAAGTGTCAAAACGTCCCCTAAAGGGGTGACATCATCTTATTTTTAGGGTTTCTATTGTGTTAAACTGAAAATTAAATATTATTATTTTATTAAAGGGGTAAGAAAAGGGTTTTTGACCCCTTATCTTATTTTTTACCCTTGCTAAGTGGAGAAACTATCTTTTAAGAATTTTGTATAAATAGAGATCATGTGAATCCCATTTCATAACATAACTCTCCCATTGTGAGAAGTATTTGGCTGAAATTTTCACTACTCTTGGTGATTATGGTGTTTCTCTCTTGTGAAATGTCTTTTGGTGAATGGATGGGGAGGAGTGATGTGCACCCCTTAAAAACTTGTTCTCTTGGCTCTTGGATGAATTTTGCATGGTAAACTAGTGTTTGATATCTCATTTCTTGAATTGGGTAAGGAAAAATATGCACATGCTATTTATTTCTTGCTTATTTTGGTTATATTTTGGTGGAAAACCTAGGGAGGAGTATGTTTGATACATGCTCCATCATTGCTTCATCTTATTGTTAAGGTTATAAGTATTTCTTGAGCAAGGGTTGCTAGAAGGAATATGTGTGTGTACCCTCCTAGATTCACCCTAAGTTGGTTGGCATACCCTAGGGAGTAAGAGGATTTACAACCCTAGGGTTTTTTTTTTATCTAAATTCTTCTTTAAAGAGACCATTCACCCAATTTTAAAGGTGCTAATCTGAATAATTTTGCATTGGAGAAATAAAATAGAGCATTGAAAAACATGATTTCTTTCCATATTAACTTTTTACAATCTAGGTTTTGTTTCTTGTGCCTAGCATACCTCTAATCCACCAGGGAGTCCCCTCTAATGAGGTGTTTATCCCTTTTGTTACAAACATTCATATTCAGCCATTATGGCGGCATAAATCCTAATAAAACTCTCTCAAATAACTCTTAACTCAACCGCTGAAAATTGCTAAGATTTTGCCCATATAACCTAGTAATGATAGCGCATCTTTTGCTGGATTTTTGGCAAGTTTTGATGGTTGAATATCTTGCTGTAATAACTTGTTTTTTACAGCCATAAGGATGATTTATATTTCTTCAGAAATTGTTTACAACAGCCTTACCTTTTATGCTAGTATCTTGGTCTTTGAATCTTGAGTTTCACTTGTGTTTAGCTAGTTTATATCTTGCATATTTTACTTGATTTCTAGCACTTGTTTAGCATCTTATTGTGCCATTTCATTGATGATATATATTGTTACTAACGGATTCTATTAGGTACAACAAGTTTAAATTTCTTTTCCACTTGATATATTGCATTGTATACTTGGTTTTCCTTGTGTCTAGGGCAGGTACTATCTCTTGGGAGACCACTCAAGGATTTCGTAACCTCAAACAACCCTCAAGACTCATAACCAAGTTTTTTTTTCCATCTAGAAACTTGACCTATAGGGGCATTCATCCATACATCACACTTTCCACCTCATTCCCCCCTAGGTTCATCGGTATCCCCCCCTTGAGGTGACTACCTCACCTCTAAAGTGACAGGAACACCTGCCTAAGGTTACAGTGGGTAGGTTCTCTCTAAGTTATTTCCATTTGGTGTTTGGGTCAAGATTTTCCCAACCTACAACTTGTGCGATAGAAGGTGTCAAAGAGAATAGATCAGTTTCATAGATTGTATATGTTGTTTGTTTGTTTTCTTTGGTCCACAACTAGGGTATCATTATGTTTTCTTGTTCTAACTGTGGAATTCTAGCATTGTTGGTGCAAAGTGCTATAGGTTTTCGTACTTGTCAGTACCTTGACCTAGGCTTCTTGTTTTTGTTAGTTTCTCTTTTGTTGTCAAAGAGAATAACATATAATTTTTTTTGTTTCTCTGGTTCAAATCTATAGTACCCTGGTCCGTGCTTATTATTTTTTGTTAGTTTCTTTTTATGTTCTCAAAGAGAATACAAAAGGATCTAAATCAATTCAATTTTCAGCCGCATGGAAATTAGTCTCTTACATTTTCTCTAGTTCAAAGGTATGTCGTCATTATTTATATAAATTAATATTAATATATTTTACAATAAGAAGATATCAAATATATATGTATTTAATATATTATTGTATTATGTATATTATAACGTTATAAGCATGTATAGTAATGTATACATTCTCTCTATTTCAAAGTTATGTCACCATTGTTTATATAAATTATTATTAATATATTTAACAATAAGAAGATATTAAATAAATATGTATTTAATATCTTATTGCATTGCGTAGATTATTAGCCTCTATGTTGACTTGGTATTAGTTCGTCGAGCAATGTTTTTTTATGCTATGGTTAAACATTAGGATTGTAAAAATCATTATTTTTTTTTAATTTTCCCGAACAATTTTTCTTGTGTCTCATTGGCTATAGGTGTGAGGTGACTTAGATTTACGAATTCTTATCTTATGTTCAGTTGTATTTGTTTTTTTACTTATATACAAATATTTGATGGTTTTGGCAAGGATACAGGTGAGCATTTTCTTGGGAATGATGGTGTATAAAATTGTTGGGTTGAAGAATTGTGGGAGGTTTGAGTGGCTTGGGTTTGGGTCATGTTACATGTCGTTGGGGACCCTGGTGTATTCAATTCTCTAATAAAAAAAACGTCGAGGCGTGAAGTATTAAATTCTTCGATCAATGGATGGGCGTCGTCGTGAATGTTTTCTTTTTGGATGGTATTATGTGTCGTTTTTGAAGCAGGGGTGTCATATTTCTTGTGTAGCGGTGGAGATCTAGCATTTATTTGAAGATGATTGAGTGTGTTATTATACCTGTGGATGGTTGCGAAAGATTTATTTCGCATTATATCAAGCATTGGACTGCGATATGGGATTGATGTTATGTGAGACATTGAGTTTCATTGTGGGTTTATTGAATTGGGCTTCAAGTTGTGCAAGGGAATTGAATTTTTGGTGCTAAGTGTTATAGGCTACCATCGTTTTCATCGTTGTGAGTATGTCGGTTTGTGCTAATTTTTTTCTATGTTTTGTTTTGTTCTGAAAGAGAACAATGTTATGTGAGGTATTCAATTGCATTGTGGTTGTTTTGGATTGGTAAGGTGGGCTTTGCAAAGTGCTTTAGGCTATGAGTAAATTTGTCCTGACTAATTTATTTTATCTTTTTTTTTTCCCTTGTTTTTCTCCGTCTTTTTTTTCGTGAAAGACAATAAAATCAAGATAGATTCCAATTTTCATGGCTTGGAGATCAGTTTCTTAGATTCTGTTGGGTATGTTTTATGTTTCTATGATTTGAATCTATATATATATATATAATCAAACACAATTATCTATACAGTATCATAGAATATATATAATAATTTATATTATGAATTATGTGTATATATTATTGTGTTATGTAAGTTATAATGTTGTTTTCTATATAGTAATTTACATAACACAATAATATATATACAAAATTCATTAATATATATTATTATATATAAATTTATATTATTGTATATATATATATATATAGAGAGAGAGAGAGAGAGAGAGAGAGATTCCAAGGAAAAAAAAACATTGTACATTGTATTTCCAAAAAGAAAATATACATTTTACATGTCTTACATTAGCCTGTGAGGCCCTATTCATCATTCTTCCAAAATTTAGTTTCCCTCCCTGTCCAAAAAACTTTAACCCTTCCTGAAAAATATACTTCACTTTTCCAAAATTACAGTTTGTACAGAAAAACCACTGGTTTTTACTGTTGTAGACAGTACTGATGTGAATCATCAGAGAGAATTGACTTTAGAGTCTAAACTCCAAGGATTCTGTCTCAATTCCATCGACGTATTCATAATAGGAAAAATCCCTTGATTGAAGCTCCAATGCTTCCTTAGACAACTCATCTTCCTTGGAGTTGTGCTCTCGAAAAATGTGCTAAAAGGTAAGCCATTTGAAAGATTGGAAGGAGAGTTTGATCTCCCGCTTAATATTTTCCAAATAGAGATTTTGTATCTAATGCTTTCCTTTTTCCCAATATATCGCCATATTAGAATCCCCAAAAACCTAGAATTTCCTCAGATATTTTTCCTTGGCTAGCTCCAACAAAGTCCACATAGCCATTACTATTTCCATGTTATTGGCCCCACGCCCGGGGGCATATGTGATAAAAATATAGTGATTTTGATTGAAATATAGGACCACCCCCACCCCTCATCTTGGTGGGTCCCCTTGACTCACCCCATTAAAATAACCCCATGGGATGGAGAATTCCATAGGGGGGAATGAGGGATTGAGATTTGGCTTCTCTGGTGTCCATCTTGTATTCCTCATCCATTCTAACATTTGTAGAAGCTACAATCTCTGGGGGAATGTAACTATCTTTAAAAATGGTGTTGTTCCTTTCCCACCAAATGTTGGTGATCAGGATGCTTGGGATTCCAACGTATAGAGCGATGGATCTATTCTGGATCCATGCTTTGAAACTTTCTTCGAGTGAACCCCTGCACCAATCCACTAAAGAATTGAGTTTTTATTTTATCTGTGTTGCAACCTGGCCTATATATGAACATGAAATGAATAGGTACGAGATGGATTCAGCTGTTGATTTGCATAAAATAAATTTGTTTGTGCCAATCCATCCTCTCTTTTGTCCATTCTCCCAAGTGAGCAATTTGTTGTTCAGGGATAGCCATAGGGTAATTTTTCACCTAGTCAAGGACTAGAATTTCCACAGTGGATTCCACCCCCACATCATCCGCTAGTCATTCATATCTTCCATTGAAGCCTTGTAGTTAAGTTTTGCCGAAAATGTCCCTTTTTTTGTGTCTTGGACCACACTAAGGAGTCTGGGAATATTCATATATATACATGCTCAATGCAGTTATATTGCATTAGGAATTCTAGTGTATTAAATTCTTTGGTGTCTAGGTGGTCAGTGTCTTCAATGGTTTGGGTTTGGCTGAGTTTATGTGTCGTTCTTGAAGCAAGGGTGAAATATTTCTTCTATAATTGTGGAACTCTCGCATTTATTTCAGGTTCATTGGGTCTATTATTATACCTATGGATCTCTATAGAAGGTCAACTTATAATTTCATTTTTCCTAGTTCGCAATTTCAGTCGATTGAGTTAGCATTGATATTTCTACGCATTTTATCATTTTAGGTGCTTTTTTTTGTTTTTTTAACTGAATATCCATTGCTTCTTACGATTAATTTACGTGTGGTCTTGGTTTTCAATTATGACATTGGATTTTATATCGACACATGTATTCTTTCGATTAGTGCACATCAGGTTGGCCTGCTGGTGTATTATATTGTCTAGTCGACCAAATCATTCAAAGGGATTTTCTAGTGAAAAGCACTATAGGTTTTGATCATTGTGAGTACATTGGTCTGAGTCTTTTTGTTGGTTTTTGTTTTGTTCATAAATACATTGTGGCTGTGTTCAACTGGTAAGATGGGATTTGCAAAGTGCCATAGGTTTTCATGGTTGTGAGTACGTCAAGTCGAGCTTCCTAGTGTACTAGATTCTATGGTCGATGAAATCATTTGCAAAGTGAATGTTTTGGGTTTCGGTAATTATACCTATACTTGTTGATTTGTCGAAGTTTTAGATTTTATTGGCTATGTTTTTAGTCTCTCTAGATTTTATTGGTTGTGAATTGTAGCTTTGTTTGTGCAAAGTTCTATAAGTTGTGATGCCTATGAGTACCCTAGTGTGGGATTCTTGTTTATGTTAGTTTATGTTTTGTTGTCAAAGAAAATAAAATACAAATAGATTGGTTCAAATTTTAGCAGCCTAGATATTAGTTTCTCACATTTTATTGGTTAAATTTTTTTATTTTTTGTGGTTCAAAGCTATAGTATTGTGCTCCAGGCTTCCTTTTTTTTGTTAGTTTTGGTTTTGTTGTCAAAGAGAATAAAAAATCAAACTAGGTTTTATGTGGTTGAAAGCTATAGTCTGTTTGTGTGTATAATTTATTATTAATATATTTAAAAATAAGTAGATATTAAATATATATGTATATAATATAGTTATAGTATCATTATATATTTTATCTCTAAGTAGGTCAGGCTCGGCATGTTGTTGTGTTAGATTCCTTGGTCGAAAAAATTGTGTGCGGCATGAATGTTTTGGATTTCGGTAATTCTACCTATGCTTGTTGATTTGTCCAAGTTTTGGATTTCATTAGCTATGTATTCTGTTTTTCTGGTTCAAAGCTATAGTATCATTATGTTTGTCTCATCCACCCGTGGAACTTTAGCTTCGCTGGTGTAATGCTCTAAGTACCCTGGTGCATGCTTCTTGGTTTTGTTATTTTTTGTTTTGTTGACAAAGGAAATAAAATAGAAATAGATTGGTTTGAATTTTTAGCGTCGTAGATATTAGTTTCTTATGTTTTATTGGTTATGTTTTATCTAGTTTTTAATTACTTTTTGAAAACGATTTTTCTTGTTTATATTAATTATCTATTGTGTCATTATGAATTCCTTTCAAATTAGTTATCTTACCAACCATATGGTGTAGCTGGAATTATAAGATATCGATTTGTTTTGGAATAATCTGTTATCTATTAATTGTTCGAGTTAAAAAAATAAAAGAGCTCTGATTAGTTATTGTTTTACAAGGTTCAAAAGTGGTGAGTGATTTATTTATTTATTTATGTACTTGGTTTTTTTCATGATACTGTATTTATATATTTGTATCTATGTGTAAAGGGATTGGCATACTTGGTGAATTTTCTAGGGTCTCAATGTGGCAGACTCATTTGGGGAAGCAAAAAAGGGGGAATGGTGTGGTGTGTGTTGTAGGGATTCACAGGTTTCAAGTTATTAAGGTTACAAGTAAAAGCTATTGCGCAAGGTACTTTACATGTTTTTTCTTTTTGGACTTTCGAAAGGTCAATTTATCATTTAGAATATTAAATATCCACTTAATTAACTAAATTTTTATATATTTTATTTTAGGAGTTTTATAGACCAAATTAACATAGTGAATATTAATGTTAGATTTATTTAAGTGAAATTCTAATATTTATAGATTTTCTTTTGGCAATTGATTCTCGAAAAATTTGTAGAATAGTTACCTCTCACTTCATAAATTGTTTTTTTTATATCTAGTTTAATTTAATGTTTAATAATAAGCCACACTATATACATATAAAATTTGTGTGCATAGAATCGATGAAACACAAAACATTCATGCCTCACATGACATCATTTTGTTTCACAATAAAACAAAAACTAAGAAAAACCAAGCTTCCTGGTGGATTGGATTCTCTGGTCGACAAAATTGTCTGTAACATGGTTCTTTTGGATTTGGGTAATCCTACTTGTCCTCGTCGATTTGTGTACTAGTGAAAAATGCTATAGCCTTCCATCATTGTGAGTACCCTGGTCCAAGATTCTTGGTTTATTTAGTTTTTTTTATTTGTTATCAAAGAGAATAGATTAGTTTCGTAGACTTTATAGACAATCTAATACACCAGCAAGCACGGCCTTATGTACTCACAGAAATGGCATCCCACAACCTTATTATCCTTTCTATTTCTTTTATTAATATTTTTATTTTCTATTTTCCCTTGTTAATACTTAAAAATTTACATCTATCTTGCTTGTTAATGTTTAATTTTTTACTTATTTTTGTTTCACGATGCGAATTTTCTTCAACTTACACATAAAAACATGCATTTTTGCATCAACATATTGATTGAAAAAAATGAAAACTTCGTGCAAGATATAATGTACAATAAAGTTAACCAAGAATACTCTTTAAGGGTTGGAATAGGCTTTAACCTTCCACCTATTTGAACTATTATCTTAAAACATTCTCAAGAGGTGGGTATAAGCAACTTTGTTGCTTTTTTCCACTTTTTTAATATTGTTGCCATGGCTATTTATAGTAGCATCTGACATATATAAATTACATAATGTAAGATAATTTAGCCAACTTTCGATAATTCATTGAGCCATTTCATATGTAATCTATAAATAAAGCACAACCAAAGAACTATGTGTTATTTGTTTTCATTATCTTGTTATGTATATTATTTTGGTTGATTGATATTGCATAGATTTTCTGTGTTCCCCATGGTTGGAATGTATCAAAATATGGAATGTGTCAAAATATTTCATGGTTTTGTTTTGATGTTTTTGTCCTTGTATATTTTTTTGTTTTGTGTTATGTCTTCTTTTTTCACCCCTTTGTTTCCAGTGATATGTTGAAATTGTTTGTCCCTTTCCAATCTACATTGTCCATGACCTTTTTTGTTCTTTCTTTTATTTAATCATATGATTTCCTCTCTATGTGTCTCCTAACCTATTCTCACACTACCCTTCTTCGTTCTTCAGTTTCAACATTAATAGTATTCTCATTATGAGAAAACATGTTTATGTTTTCTTTAATATTTTCTTTCAAATGTATACATTGTAACCCCGGGGAAAACAATGAATTCAGTGAACTTTAAGAATAAAAAGTATCTCTTACTATAGTAATTAATGCACTATGAAAAAATTTAACAATTGGGTGACTGCAAGCTAATGATGGTCTCTCATGATGTGTTAGTGGCAATGCAAACAAGGAAAAACAATAATATGCTAACTTGGAGGGATGATTCGAGGTAATTTCACAATGAATTTGAATATGGTGTAAGAAGATGAAATGTAGGAAATTGAATTAGCTTTTTGAATGTATCTTTTTGTTTTCAAGACAAAAAAAAATACTAAAGATAGTGAACAATTTTTTTTTTAATTATATATTTCGAATCTACATAGTCAACTCTATATGTGTGTGTAGTTTCATATATGACGGATTTGTGTAGCCTATAAAAAAATAACATGAAAAATAGAGATATTGAAAGGTATTTAAAAAATGGAGGTTTTGATGTATTTGCATCCCAAACACTAGGCTTGTCATTCTGGACCTAAATTCAAGGCAAGCAAATCCACAAACACGTATGCTAAAGTTGTCACTCCCAGCCAAAAACAATTGAATGAAATTAATGCATACCCTTTCTAGAGCGTGCATGTGTTCTAGATTGTGCACACAATCTAGAGCATTCATGCATTCTAGAGTGTGCACATGTTCTAGAGCACATGCATGTTCTAAATCATGTGTGCATTCTTAGAACAAACATGTTCTTTGTTTACTAAGAATTCACAAGATAGGTCAAACAAGAATGTGTCAAAGGGAATATTGTAGGAATCTAGGGCCATAAACAACATGTTGACCCACCACAAAGGACCTTTCAAGGGTATCCTTGGTCTCTTGATGGGGATAGTCAGGATTATGATCTTTTGAACATCGAGTTTGAGTCTCTAGAACTTGGATATAGTCAAGGAAACAAACCCAAGAGTTAGACCCTAAAGGAATATTATAGGCCTCTAAGGCCAAGAATGACACTTTTAACCACCATAAATGACTTATCAACTGCATCATTAGCCTTTATATAGGTATATGGACCACTAGTAGTTTTTAGCACTAGGTATGGGTCTCAAGGCCCTAGAGATGGTCATGAGAGGAAACATGAATGATATTCCTTAAAGGAATAATCTATCGATATAGGGCTAATAAGGATGCCTAAAACAACCACACATGGCCTCTTGAAGCTATCATTGACCTATTATTGTGGATGTTGGTGCCACTATGTGGTTTTGAGCAGTAGGTATGTGTATTAGGGCCCTAGAAATGACTTACGAAAGAAGGCCATGCATTAGGTCCTAAAGAAAACTTTGAGGCATCTAGAGCCATGAACAATTCCTCAAAGCATTGCACATTACCCCTAGTGGTTATTCATTGGCATCTAAGAAAGGTGTTAGTTCCCTCACAATTGTTTTATCATTAGGTGTCAGTCTCAAGGCCTTGATATGGTTACGGGGGGGACCCAAGACTTATCTAAAGTAAGAATTGATCCCCAACCCCATCCACTCTTTGGACCCTACTTCTATCTACATCCACATTTTCCCTTGGGCCACCAATTCCCTCTTCCATTGGTCCCTTACCTCTACCTTAACCACCTTCACTCAAAGGCCATAGCCCCACCTTGGGACCTTATCAACTTTTCCCCTGGGCCCTCTTCCCTAAGGCCTTATTCCTTCCCTATCCCCTCTACCCTTGGGATTTATTCCTTCCCTATCCCCTCTACCCTAGGAAAGTTCTCACAAATTAACCCTAGCTTTGGGAACACTTAACCCTAGGCCCCACATTCCCTTAGCCCATAACCTTATCCCCTAGCCCTGCATCCATAACCCTAGCCCCAACCACAACCCTTGGCCCCCAAATTGAGATCATCTACAATAAGGGTAAAGAAAATGTGGTTGATGATTCTCTTTCAAGGAAACATGAATAAGAAGGGTCCCTCTTTTCCCTCTCATTCATTGTATTAGACTCGATTTGGGTCATTCGCGAGGAATGGTTGCAAGACCCCAAACTTTCTAGCCTGATCCAAAAATTGCAACAAGATCCTCAAGCTTTCACAGGGTACTCTTGGTGCAATGAATATCTTCTCTATAAAGGTCACATGTATTTAATAAAATAGTTTAACCTTAAAACCACAATCCTCTCTAAGTTTCATGCTTCACTCGTAGTTGGGAATTCAGGGTTTACCAAACCCTATGAATGGGTCAAACATTCATTTTTATGGGATGGAATGAAACAATACATATACACCTTTGTGGTTGAATGTGATATCTATCAACATAATAAGGGTGAAACAATAAATTCTCCATGCATAATCCAACCACTCTCGATTCCACTTGCTATTTAGAGGGATATTTCTATGGATTTCATTGTTGGCTTACCTAAATCAGGTAATAATTCAATCATCGTGGTGGTAGTAGATTGTCTTTCCAAATATGCTTATTTATGTGATCTTCAACACCCGTTCACTACATCTAGAGTGGATCAATTTTTTATGGATAATATATTCAAACTCCATGGCATGCCTCATTCTATTTTTTTTTACCGTGATCCAACTTTCACCAGCAATTTTTGGCAAGAATTGTTCAGGGTCCTAGGAGCCCAATTACATCTCAGCACTACCTATCATTCCCAGACTGATGGACAAATTGAAGCTGTCAACAATTGTTTGGAAATTTATTTGTTGTGTTTTTCATATGACAGAAAAAATTAGTGGGATTAGTGGTTACCCCTAGTTGAATGGTGGTACAAAACATCTTACCATATTGCCACTCGCATGACTCCCTTTGAAGCAGTCTACAGGAAAAATCCATTGTTGGTTCTCTCACATACCAGGTGTCTCCAAGGTTCAACAGGTTGACAACAATCTAATAATCCAAGCATCCATTCTATGTACCTTCAAAGAAAATTTGGTCCTGTCTCAGAATTGCATGAAGCAACAAGCATATCAAGGTCATTTTGAATGTCAAATTGCTAAAGGGGACCAAGTGTTTCTTCATTTGCAACCTTATAAGTAAACTTCACTCAAAGTTGAACATTGTCATAAACTTGCCCCAAATTTTATGGTCCTTATACAATTCGAAAGAGAGTTGGGTTCATGTCCTTCCAGTTATCTCTACGCAATCACTCTAATCTCCATCATGTTTTTCATGTATCGTGCTTAAAGAAAGTGATTGGAACCAAGTGTCAGACTCAAGCCAGTCTCCTTGAGTTGGATGGAGAAGGTTCCATTTGGTTGTAGACACAACCATTCTTGGACCATTGTGAGCATCGTCTCTATCAATTCATTGTCAAGGAAGTGTTACTTCAGTGGAAGAATACACCTCCAGAAGATGGCACCTAGGAGTCGGCTGCCATTTTGTAGCAATTTCCTCATCTCGAGCCTTGAGGAAAAGGTTGTTTTTAAATGGGGAGGTAATTTTAGGGACCTAACCTCCCAAACCCCTCACATAGGTAGAATAATATATTTTTCATGTGATAAAGGCCGACATTAGTTAATAAAGCCTATTTAATAATGAGAACAAGTTTGATGTAAGAAGACTTAATAGAAGCTTCTGCTTCTAGAAATATCTTCCCATAGAATGTTCTTTAGAAGACAAAATTAATACAAATAGGAGTAGAAGGAATGATAAATAATTGTCTTGAGAATTATTTTAATAGAGGTTTTCTATGTTGGAGGTTTCGCCCTCGAAGAGGCAAGTGAACTTGGATTTATATCAATAAAGGTATCATTATTGGTGTTTTTATTCTCTATATGTTGTTGTTCCATTGGTATTTGCTGCAATATTTCTATTTATGCTTATTAATACATCTGGTACCTTACAATGGGAAATCTAAAAGAAAGGAACCATCGTGTTTTCAAAAACCTGCAAATGGGGATAGATCGATTATGGAAAAAAATCACTAATAACATTAGAGAAAGCACTCTCACTAATAACATTAGAGAAATATACTTTGGGATGTCAACCTTATTTTCCCCTCTTCCTCCTCCCCTTACTCCCCTAGGATCACTCATATCCCCCTTTCTCCCATCCTCTGGTCTCCCTCTCCCACAGGTTGATTTCGATGGGGCCTCGAAGAGAGACCTAGGCCCTTCCAGTCTTAGGGAAGTCTTCATATCTGATGATTTCCATCTCTTATGGATAATCACGGACTATATGGGAAAATCCACCAACAATGCAACAGAACTTCAAGATTTGGAAAAATGTCTTACCATGCATCTTGTGAAGGATTCAATAAGCTTATTGTAGAAGGAGACTCCTAGATTATTATCGGAAGTCTTAAAAAAATTTAGAAGAGATATCCCCTTAGAAAAGTATCCCATAGTTGGTGATTAGAGAGAAGCCTAGAATAAATTCAATCCCTCCTCCCCAACATTAATCTCATCATCCCTTCCCACATCAAGATATCTTCCAACAAAATCGCAAACAGACTTTCCAATGAAGGTTCTCTTCAATTATCGCAACCTCTGGATGCTAGATAGATTCCCTCCAATATTTATCCCCTCTTTGTTTACTTCCTTTCCCTTGCTCAAGATGACCTTGCACGGGATGACCTTACAACCATGTATTGGGTGACGGGGATGAGATCGAACAAGCAGACCACTCCCTAAGGCACCAATCCACCTACCCACTATGTGCCTCACTAATGAGCTATTGATCCTCATGGTTACCTCTCCTTTCTCCTCTGCATTCCCCTCCTCTCCCCTTCCATGGTTTGAGTTGGTTCCAGTTGACGTGTTCGTGGAAGTTGTAATCAAAAGACGCGCTTGAGGATCTCATTGGAGGTCGAGGATGTAGCAGTATATTACATGGTACACACACCACCATAGATCAAAGAAAAAATTTATTTAGCAAAAGAGGATGTCAAGGTTCTTCAACACTTCATATCTAATTAGGAGGTCGATGCAAATATCTACCCTTGGATAGCAGATCCAGGCTCTTCACGAGCTAGAGAGAATACATACTATCGAACCGTTGATTTATATTGACACTTGAAGATGTTGATGGGAAAATTTCTACTTGAGAGGATTGAGGCGCATCGAGAAATTCTCTTTCAACTCGATGGTGTGAAAATTTCTAAACCACAAGGTTAATTTGCTAGCTGAGAAATCTGTTAGGCTCGACCTCACCAATCTAGATTATCCGCAGCCTCAGGCTCTAGTGGTTGACAATCATTCTCCTCTGGTTTAATTTCTTAGATGATAGCTATGGTTTATTTTTTGTCTTTCATTTTCAAAGGTGGCATTGTTTCCCTACTTCACTATAGATTACATGATATTAGGGAGTTATCTCTAAGACAATACTCTACTCATTTTAATTATGAATGTTTTTTGGTTTATTGGTCTTTCAAAATTATGAAACTTGGTAAACTCTTTTTTTTTTCTGTTGGTTTGGTTTCCAAAGCAACATCCCAACAATAAAAACCTTTTATAATGTTTTTTACCATTAATACATACGCACGAAAATAGTTTAAAAAAAACATATGCATTTTGTATAGTTAAAACAAACCTTACTTTAAACAAGTGCCTTTTAAAATATTAAAATAATCATTATAGTTTAACATTTGCATTTAAGAACAATCATTATAATTGAACATATGCATTTCATAAAGTTGAAACAAACCAAACATTCTAATGATAATAATTTTAGGCATAGTCTCCTTTAATAGAAATGACATCATTTTACCATCAAAACCCTTGTAATTAGACATTTGAATAAGCCTAAATTTGGCACAATCAAACAAAATGTTGCGATCAACGAATTGGGGAAATCCATTGATCGGGCCCATTTCAAAGGTCAATCAAATATCATTTATAAGGCTCTGAATCGAATTTTAGGCCTGATTTGACTTTGATGCCCAATCTCATTATTAAAAAAACACCCGATCATCCAATCAGGCACATCTGAAACTTCATTCGATTTTCAAGTAGGATCTTTTTAATTTTAATCATTTCAAAAGAATTTTTTTTCATTTTCTTTATGTAATTTTATTTTTTATTTTTGTTGGGGGTGTATTTTTCTTTTCTTTTTTATGTTTTCTTGAATATTTTGTTTATCATCTAATTAATTTAGAAAAATAGTTGAAATTATAAATTTCAATATAAAATTACAATAAAAACACAATCTAAACTAAACAATGTAAAATTACAATTTTACTAAAAATTATATTAACTAATTCCAAAAATTATGTTAACTAATTCCAATGGTAGTCGCCCAAAAAAATCAAAAACTTAAAACATTTAAATGTAATACTTCACCTTTATCTACCAAAATTTTGAATGGAAATTAAAATTTTGTCATGATCACTTGTTTAAAAGTGCCCTAATTTTTCCAAAGCCCTTTAACTCTTGATTGCTTCATATCATAAAAGTGAGGTAATGAGAAAATTGATCCCAATGGTAATATTACAAATCACATGATGACGTTCCATCTACCATAATGAGGAGTTGGTGGGCACTTGATTGATTCTTGTTGGCACAAATACATACGTTCCATCTACCATAATGATTAGTTGGTGGGCACTCGATTGATTCGTGCTGGCACAAATACATGTGAAAATAGTGATAAATTTAATGTGGTGGTCATACTAAATGAAATGTACCAATTTCTATACAGTTGTGTATAAAATGTGTAACACCTCTGTTTCCCCTAGTTTGTAATTAATCATAATTTATGGTGGTCATGTAATGGATTGTAAATATTGTCAATGTATTATTGTTTAATTGTAAACGTTGACAGTTCGATGATGGGTGAAGCCTTAAATTACTGGCCATGATATCACTAGAGGAATGAGGGGAGGTTCTATTAAGTTAAAGGACCTCAAGCCACCTTGCGGAAATATTAACTGGAAACATTCAGATTATTTTCCCTTAGCATGGATTTCAAGACAAGTCAATTAATGAGGAGGGATTGGTAGTTGAAAAACCAACCACTCCCATGAATGAAAGAATAGGAAATATAGCTAGGACGATATAAATTGTTATCAGGAGGTACAACAGAGTACCATATTCTGCAACTTGATTGACCCATGAGTTCTTGGGGATAGAGGGAGAAAGGACAATTCGTGAGCCTTAGGGGAAGGAAAAAGAGATAAGAAGGAGGAAATAGGAGGATGGGTGGGGGCAGGTGAGATATGCATAGAGAGAGAACTAGAGGAGGGTTTAAGCCTATGAGGAAGATAGTTTTTGAAAGGAATGCACGAGTGCATGCAATAGAAGGATCAAAGAACCCATAGAAGAGTTTTGAGCTGGAGCATAGAATACCTAAAACCCGACCTGAGCTAAGAGGGTTGCGAGCTTGATGTTGGGAAGGCATCTTATAAGTTCCTCGAAGAGGACTGGGCTAGGTGGGTGTAAGGAAAATCCCTACCTAGAGTAGAGTGAAGGAGAGTGACCTTCAAATATTACTGAGAACCTGACAGAGATTCCTTAGTGGTATCATGGCTTGGCAGAGGGGCAGACAAAATGCTAAAAGTGAATGCATCTGAGCCTATGGTTGGGTGGAAAGGCGAACACCCACAGTTAGTTGGTCGACTATCAACTGTAATAGATAAGTATTTTTGTACCCAGTATAATTAAACTATAACTTAAGGCTGAATTTTCCTGTGAATGATTTAGGGACGTGCATGTTTGTTTAATGATTAGATGGATTATTTTATAACATGGCCATTTGATGTATTGATTACAAGTTAGAATACATGTTATTAAATTTTCACAGAAGTTGTGATATGCAACCGTTGTCATGGGTTTTTACCATTTTAATTATCCTTCAAATTGTGTTGCCAGGATTATGCATTATGCCCTGGTAACGACTGTTGGAATTATAATTGTACATAAATCATTGTGAGAACTATATAGAATGGTACAATTATGGGCATGCACAGATTCTATGTAAATATGGTGTCTATACGACCCTTACTTTTGTATATATTATTGGTGTTATATATATCCCTGCACATATGCAAAGATTTTCCCATATGATTCATTGTTGTCGGGGCTGAAATTATGGCTTGATGTGCTTTAGCTCGAGCTAGAGATATCATGTACAGGTATGGACTATTCATAGTCCAAAAAAATTCAGTAAAACATATAAGAGAAAAAACTTTATCCTTCCTGAATAAGAGGTGTCATTTCCTCGAAGGCCTAATAAGCCTTATACTTCTCTTGCAAGAAGTTCAAAGCCACTAACTCGGAATTGTATTAACAAATTCAATATATCCTATGCTTTTCCTTGGATGATTCACAGTCACCGATTTGGCATGGAGCTTTGATCCTAGTCGTCGATCAAGGTCCCTCTCGTATGAGAACTTGCAAAGGATCCAAAATTGTTAACAGTCGTTGGATCCATCAGAGAAAATCTTAGAGGACTCATGACCATTGATCGGAGTAGGATCGTCGGAGTAGTTGAGGAATATGGTGCTCCAATGAAAGAAACTCCAAGAATCCTTCTCCATTGTTAGTTATATCAGGATGGAATCAAGTAACCTCAGTCGTAGATCAATGGGGGTAAGTATTTAAGTTTGTTCGAGGAAAACGGGTGACGTTACAATTTACATCACACTGATGGAGAAATATTATGTGTACGATGGAAACACATGTTGGCCTGTAATTGGTTGGGACAATAGAGGGTGTGTTCCCTAGTGGAGTTCAAATCTTGATAAGTTCTTTAATTGGGGGAGTAATTTTGTAGGTTGTGGAAAAGGAATGGTGAGTGTAAAGTGTAGGCAATGGACTTAGAAGCATGACGGGCTCACAGAGATAGGAAGGTGAAACGAAAGGGTTTGTGATTCTGCCAACCTGCGAACCCAACAAACTCACAAAATAATCTAATTGTTGAGTGTTAGAAGAGAGGAAGGGATTCAGAAGAGTTAGGGAGTCTATGGGTCGGCCAACCCGCGAATCCAAAAAAATTACCCAATAATCTAAGTGTTGAGACATCTTGGACGAACTTATGAAGGGGAGGTACAGAATTGTACATCTGCAAGCCCACGTAGATGGAAAAATGGTTAAGTGTTGAGACTTCTCGGACAGACTTGTGAAGGGGAGGTACAAAATTGTACGTCTACGAGTCCGTGTAGATGGAAAATGGTTAAGAGTTGAGACTTCTCGGATGGGCTTATGAAGGGGAGTTATAGAATTGTATGTCTGTGGGTCAGCACATGTGGAAAAATGGTTAAGTATTGATACTTATCGGATGGAATTACTAAGGGGAAGCACATAATTATGCACCCGCGAGTCCGCAATTGCATGGTTCCTCGAATGAAAAATAAGCTAAGAGTTGTTGTCAGGTTCATAAAATTATGAATGTAGACCATGAGTCTGCAAGACCACCACCTGTGAGTCCATTATAGTAAGGTGACTAAGCATGGTAGAATACGTGGGCCACGGAAAGGAAAATCATATGGTGGATGGTGTGGCTTGCCAGCAAGGCAACTAGGACACCATGAGGACGATAGATGTCCATTACTAACAGGATGACAAGCTGAGTGGGGTTCTACCATGGTAGACTAGGTTAGTTCCACGTCAGTTGGCGCAGAAAATGAAACATCACGTGGATGCCACATGATAGTAAGAGAGATATTTTCTATGTAAACCCAAGAACTTAGGGAGGTCATAGATTTTGCTCCATAGATCAGTTCTAAGTGAAATTATCAACCTTGGAAATCTCTTGACAAGCAGAAGAGGATGACGCTACGATAGAGAAGATTTAAGGTTGTTAAGAGAAGCGAAAATTTAATACCCCACGATTTTTATATCTATTTTAATTTGATGTTTAATAATAAGACACACTATATACATATAAAATTTGTGTGCATAGAATCGGTGAAACGCAAAACATTCATGCCTCAAATAACATCATTTTGTTTCACAATAAAAAAAAAACTAAGAATGTAAGAACCTAATTTAACAAAGCCTAATAAAATTCGTAATGTTTAAACAATTAAGATTATTTCGATGTATAAGCAATAAGCAATTTCTTTATTCAGCATATAAGCAGCAAAAATTTAAATTTATGAACAACATGCTAATAAATTACATAACCATCACATAACACCACATAGTCATGAGAATACATAAATAAAAATACCTTTGTTTGTCTGATGCTAAATTCTCACTCTCTGGTTGTCCTCTCTGCTGCTCTGCCCAAAACCGAATCTTCCTCCCTGCTATCTAGGAACAGAGCCTGTCCGGCTCCCTAGCTCTAGGATTCTGTGAGGATTCCTATCCCCCAAGCCCAAAACTCCCAGCGACCTGGTGCACCCCTGTAACAATCCACCCAAACTCCAAAACAAGAAAAATATCCAACACAAAATACAGTCCTCTCCTGCAATAATGCTCCTCTCCCCAAAATTTCATAACCACTCACGAAGGCCTCTGCCCAGTCATATCCTCCCCATTCACCACCTCCTCCTTCATTTAAGGCCACCCACTTTATCCCTCCATTTACTACCTTATCCCTCCATTCAATACCCTATCCCTTGTCATGCGTAAAGTTTTATAATAAATAAATTAAAGTTATTAAGCCTTGAATTCTTTAACCAAACCTTAAATGTGTTAATTAATCAATTAATTAATTAATCAACATATATTAAACAATTAATAAATAAATAAATAAATAATATTATTAATAGTTAATCATTACTTAACTAATACACATTAGGATAGTTAATTATTTAATTATCTATTCTTGATAACCTTAAGCAACTATTTAACTAGGGTTGTTACAAAGAAAAAACAGGCTTCCTGGTGGATTGGATTCTCTGGTTGACAAAATTGTCTGTAACATGGTTGTTTTGGATTTGGGTAATCCTACTTGTCCTTGTCGATTTGTGTACTAGTGCAAAATGTTATAGGCTTCCATCATTGTGAGAACCCTGGTCCGAGATTCTTGGTTTATTTAGTTTTTTTTATTTGTTATCAAAGAGAATAGATTAGTTTCATAGACTTTATAGACAATCTAATACACCAGCAAGCACGGCCTTATGTACTCACAGAAATGGCATCCCGCAACCTTATTATCCTTTCTATTTCTTTTATTAATATTTCTATTTTCTATTTTCCCTTGTTCATACTTAAAAATTTACATCTATCTTGCTTGTTAATGTTTAATTTTTTACTTATTTTTGTTTCACGATGTGAATTTTCTTCAACTTACACATAAAAACATGCATTTTTGCTTCAACATATTGATTGAAAAAAATGAAAACTTCGTGCAAGATATAATGTGCAATAAAGTTACCCAGGAATACTCTTTAAGGGTTGGAATAGGCTTTAACCTTCCACCTATTTGAACTATTATCTTAAAAAAATCTCAAGAGACGGGTATAAGCAACTTTGTTGCTTTTTTCCACTTTTTTAATATTGTAGCCATGTAGCCATGGCTATTTAGAGTAGCATCTGACATATATAAATTCCATAATTTAAGATAATTTAGCCAACTTTCTATAAGTCATTGAGCCATTTCATATGTAATCTATAAATAAAGCACAAACAAAGCACTATGTGTTATTTGTTTTCATTATCTTGTTATGTATATTATTTTGGTTGATTGATATTCCATAGATTTTCTTTGTTCCCCGTGGTTGGAATGTATCAAAATATGGAACGTGTCAAAATATTTCATGGTTTTGTTTTGATGTTTTTGTCCTTGTATATTTTTATGTTTTGTGTTATGTCTTCTTTTTTTCACCCCTTTTTTTCCAGTAATATGTTGAAATTGTTTGTCCCTTTCCAATCTACATTGTTCATGATATTTTTTTGTTCTTTCTTTTATTTATTCATATCATTTCCTCTCTTTGTGTCTCCTAACCTATTCTCACATTACCCTTCTTCGTTCTTCAGTTTCAACATTAATAGTATTCTCATTATGAGAAAACATGTTTATGTTTTCTTTAATATTTTCTTCCAAATGTATACATTGTAACCTCGGGGAAAACAATGAATTTAGTGAACTTTAAGAATAAAAATTATCTCTTACTATAGTAATTAATGCACTATCAAAAAATTTAACAATTGGGTGACTGCAAGCTAATGATGGTCTCTCATGATGTGTTAGTGGCAATGCAAACAAGAAAAAACAACAATATGTTAACTTGGAGGGATGATTCGAGGTAATTTCACAATGAATTTGAATATGGTGTAAGAAGATGAAATGTAGGAAATTGAATTAGCTTTTTGAATGTATTTTTTTATTTTCAAGACAAAAAAAATATTAAAGATAGTAAACAATATATTTTTTTAATTATATATTTCAAATCTACACAGTCAACTCTATATGTGTGTGTAGTTTCATATATGACGGATTTGTGTAGTCTATAAAAACATAACATGAAAAATAGAGATATTGAAAAGTATTTAAAAAATGGAGGTTTTGATGTATTTGCATCCCAAACATTAGGCTTGTCATTGTGAACCTAAATTCAAGGCAAGTAAATCCACAAACACGTATGCTAAAGTTGTCACTCCCGCCCAAAAACATTTGAATGAAAAGAACGCACACCCTTTCTAGAGCGTGCATGTGTCCTAGACTGTGCACACAATCTAGAGCATTCATGCATTCTAGAGTGTGCACATGTTCTAGAGCACATGCATGTTCTAAATCATGTATGCATTCTTAGAACAAACATGTTCTTTGTTTACTAAGAATTCACAAGATAGGTCTAACAAGAATGTGTCAAAGGGAATATTGTAGAAATCTAGGGCCATAAACAACATGTTGACCCACCACAAAGGACCTTTCAAGGGTATCATTGGTCTCTTGATGGGGATAGTCATGATTATGATTTTTTGAACATCGAGTTTGAGTCTCTAGAACTTGGATATAGTCAAGGAAACAAACCCAAGAGTTAGACCCTAAAGGAATCTTATAGGCCTCTAAGGCCAAGAATGACATTTTTAACCACCATAAATGACTTATCAACTGCATCATTAGCCTTTATATAGGTATAGGTACCACTAGCAGTTTTTAGCACTAGGTATGGGTCTCCAGGCCCTAGAGATGGTCATGAGAGGAAACATGAATGTTATTCCTTAAAGGAATAATCTATCGATATAGGGCTAATAAGGATGCCTCAAACAACAACACATGGCCTCTTGAAGGTATCATTGACCTATTATTGTGGATGTTGGTTCCACTAGGTGGTTTTGAGCAGTAGGTATGTGTATTAGGGCCCTAGAAATGACTTACGAAAGAAGGCCATGCATTAGGTCCTAAAGAAAACTTTGAGGCATCTAGAGCCATGAACAATTCCTCAAAGCATTGCACATTACCCCTAGTGGTTATTCATTGGCATCTAAGAAAGGTGTTAGTTCCCTCACAATTGTTTTATCATTAGGTGTCAGTCTCAAGGCCTTGATATGGTTACGGGGGGGACCCAAGACTTATCTAAAGTAAGAATTGATCCCCAACCCCATCCACTCTTTGGACCCTACTTCTATCTGCATCCACATTTTCCCTTGGGCCACCAATTCCCTCTTCCATTGGTCCCTTACCTCTACCCTAACCACCTTCACTCAAAGGCCATAGCCCCACCTTGGGACCTTATCAACTTTTCCCCTGGGCCCTCTTCCCTAAGGCCCTATTCCTTCCCTTTCCCCTCCACCCTAGGGATTTATTCCTTCCCTATCCCCTCTACCCTAGGAATGTTCTCACAAATTACCCCTAGGTTTAGACCCACTTAACCCTAGGCCCCACATTCCCTTAGCCCATAACCTTACCCCCTAGCCCTGCATCCATAACCCTAGCCCCAACGACAACCCTTGGCCCCCAAATTGAGATCATCTACAACAAGGGTAAAGAAAATGTTGTTGTTGATTCTCTTTCAAGGAAACATGAATAAGAAGGGTCCCTCTTTTCCCTCTCATTCATTGTATCAGACTGGATTTGGGTCATTCGCGAGGAATGGTTGCAAGACCCCAAACTTTCTAGCCTGGCCCAAAAATAGCAACAAGATCCTCAAGCTTTCATCGGGTACTCTTGGTGCAATGAATATCTTCTCTATAAAGGTCACGTGTATTTAAGAAAATAGTTGAACCTTAAAACCACAATCCTCTCTAAGTTTCATGCTTCACTCGTAGTTGGGAATTCAGGGTTTACCAAAACCTATCAATGGGTCAAACATTCATTTTTATGGGATGGCATGAAGCAACACATATACACCTTTGTGGTTGAATGTGATATCTATCAACGTAATAAGGGTGAAACAATAAATTCTCCATGCATAATCCAACCACTCTCGATTCCACTTGCTATTTAGAGGGATATTTCTATGGATTTCATTGTTGGCTT
>SNQJ01S0069940.1:85149-101023 GCA_010110895.2 Picea sitchensis | reverse complement strand
ATTTGCAATGATTATACTTGTTAATGGCAATGTTAATATTGTTTAAATTGAAATGCTATTGATGAAGCTTAAACTGCAATATTAATATTTGCTTAATTGCAATGGTAATACTTGTTTAAATTGCAATAATAATATTTGTTTTAGTTTGCAATCTTAATGATGATGGTTGAATTGCAATGTTAATAATTGCTTAATTGAAATGTTCGTGATGATGTTTAAATTGCAAGGTTATTATTCGTTTAAATTGAAGTGTTAATGATAAGGTCTAAATTGCAATACGATATTTGTTAGGTTATTCTAATGTATGGTAATAAATTGGAAGGAAAGGCAAGATAATATGGAGAATGTAAATGTTCGAGGATTTACCATTATGGTAATGATATCGTTGCTCAATTATGGCGATTAACAGAAAAATGCAATGCACTTGTGATTATTGCTTGTCCTTGAACTAGTGCAAAATGACCTTATAACTAAATAATTGGGGTTGAGATTATTGGTTTTTACCTTATGATAAGGTCTTCGACGGTTAATGATAATTAATGGAGAAATTGATCTTGATTGATGTCTTCGGGTCTCAATAGTGGTTGGTCGATATTCAATTCCTCCTGACTTGCGTCTCCCGTAGAGGTCATGATTGTCCCTGATTTTGTAGTACTTGGTGGTATTGCATTGCGTGGTCTGCTTGTGTCGGGAGGGATGTAGACACCTTCAATAGCCTTAGTATATATGTATGTGTGTTTCCCTGCGTCAAGAATCCAGTGCCGTATCAAGAGTCTCGGGCCATTTAAAGGCAGGGTTTCCACTCTTGTGACACACCTGAGGGGATTACTAGTTTCTGCCTGAGCAGTCGGCCAGGAGCCTATCTGACCTTCTCTCTCTCCGGAGTAGAGAACTAAGATTAAACGCCCTGATTTCCTGTGCAGAAATAGTGAGACCTACTACTATGGATTCGTCCTTCTGTGTTCATACGATACCTAACCCAGTATGTCGTTTATTGTTGAAGATAGTGTGGGGCGCCCTTGTCTTGGGTAGTATTTGCTTGCAGTTACTTGTGGTGCGCCTTGCGTCTTCTTGTTGTGATCGTCATGGTTTCATCTTGTTAGTCGTCGGGTGGTGACGTAGAGTCCAGTGTGTCTTTTTCCCCTCCTACACGCATGCACACACTTTTAAAACAAAAAAAATTTGCACCTGTCATGAGCATTGTGGTCTTAACGAGGAGGCCATTACATATGGTATCAGAGACGGTTCGACCAACGACTTGGGATTCACTACGACTTTCGTTGATAGGATTAGATTGATTATACTATTGCTGATGGAGTTGATGGTGTGCATGTAGGTAATCATGGTTAGAGGATGCCGCGGAGGCAGACAATGGGGTGCTAGGGGAGGAGGGATGATGCCTCCAGCAGCATCCACACCTGAGGGGTCTAACCCCCAGGGAGGCGAGCAGGTTCTCGGACAGGAGCAGATAGTCGTTGGTGATGTTATTGGGATGATGAGATCCTTTTAGCGCATGTCTGAGGCTCTGATCAGCCGATTGGACAGAGATGAGGCCAGGGCGCCGACACCCCCTGAGGTTCCGCCGCGCGCACCGGCCATTACAGGTAGCATTCACCGTGAACTCGAGAAGGTAAAATTTCCCGAGTTCTTTGGTGCCCCAGACGGCGCAGCCGCCGAGGCATGGTTGGAGAATATGGCAATGTGCTTCTCACTTCGCGATTATACCTCCAACATGAAGGTCCGCATGGCAGTCTTTCAACTGAAGGGGAGAACTCTTCTATAGTGGAAAACGCTTCTGCCGCAGCTGAACGTGGCCGTGGAGGACGTTTCATGGGAACTGTTCGAGGAACGATTCCTAGAGAGGTAGCTTTCAGAGGAATTCATTGAGCGTCAACTCAATGAGTTCAACGCTTTACGACAAGGAGGTCATACGGTGCCCGAGTACGAGGCACGTTTTATGGAGCTACTCCAGTATGCTCCGCACCTTAACAGTGAGAAGCTCAAGGTCAACAGGTTCGTGTTTGGCCTTAACGACAGCGTGCGTGCGAAGGTTAGGATCTTGATGCCTCAAACCTTGCACGACGCTGTCCAAAAGGCCCTCATAGCAGAGGAGGAGCTTATCAACGGGGGTCAGACCAGGACTCCAGCAATACCCATAGGGCAGAGTTCATCTAGTGCGCCGCGGCATCAGACACCAGCGAGACATGCACCGGGACATCGTGGCTTCCAGACGGGATCCACTTTTGCTACACCTCGACGACCGCTGCCTCAGCAGCGGACACCTTATCGAGGACCACAACACCACCAGCAGCATCGCCCGTAGCACCAGCAGTTTAGGCATGTTCAGCAGAACAGACCAGGGTTTCAGGCCGATGGGCCGTCATCCTCTACTTCGGGTACCAGGACTACTGGGCCGAAGAAGGGGTGTTGGACGTGCGGGGAGCCGCACTACCAGAGCGACTGTCCTATGGAGAGGACCAGGGTTCCTGGATCAGCCGGACCCGCTACCGTGGGAGATATGGGCAAGGCCCATCGGATTCATGCAGTGGTGAATAACCGCCATGCAGAGCACTAGTCGACTGTGCTCGAGACGACAGGTATTGTCGCTGACTAGACCCTTAGTATTTTGATAGACCCATGAGCTACTGAGAGTTTCATTTCTGGTGCAGCACTAAAAAGGATTAAGGTAAAGGCAATCGAATAGGATTAGTTTATGATTTATGATATTGTTTTATTCTATAACTATTGAATTAAATACTCCAGCCATCTCGTAACTTCCCCTATGAACTGGATTTTCGTCCATTGATGGGTGAACACTGTACCTGTTACCATCGCTCAGTCTCATTTTATTTTTATATGCTCAGGTTACTTTAAGAAGGAACTGATCCCTTGCGTCTTCGATTGCTGATTGATTTTATCATTGTCGTCCCTGTAATCAGAAACGCGATGTCATTTTTAGGTTCTATTGACTGATTTTATCATTGTCGTCCTTGTAATCAGAATGCTTGAATTGAAATTCTTTAGGGTTCCTCAACTATCCAGTGTGTTATCGTTTCCATTTAGCGGATTGACCATGCATGGAATGAAATGTTTGAGACATATCAGGTAAAATGTTCACTGTGTACAATTAACCCTAAATTAATATTTAAGAAAAACTTAGTAAAGTGTTTTAAGAAATATTCAAAGAGAAATTTTTGTATAATGAAAACCTTTCATTAATTGTTTTTCAGTTATACCTAATTGGATTTCAAAATTCAATTCTAATTACTTGTTTTTAAAACCCAAAAAAATTTCACTATTGGAAACCACTCCACATAACAAAATATCCCGCGAATATAGGATTTATGGAATGAGTAGCATTTATTATTCACATTATGATTAACCATAGATGCCAAGCTGCCTTCTTGCCTACCTTAAGGATCACACATTCACATTATGATTAACAATCATTTGAGGATCAAGATGCTAGAATAAGAGTAAACTACACTGGTTAAACGTTCCACCTTTTGTTTTTTTTAGGGGATGTAAATTTAGATAAATAGTTATGTTTGCCATTTAAACTATGTTTTTATTATATCAATGGATTATTTGTTTAACTTGCAATGGTAATACTTGTTTAAATTGCAGTAATAATATTTGTTTTAATTTGCGATGTTAATGATGATGTTGAATCGAAATGTTAATATTTGTTTAATTTGCAATGATTATACTTGTTTAATGGCAATGTTAATATTGGTTAAATCGAAATGCTAATGATGATGCTTAAACTGCAATATTAATATTTGCTTAATTTGCAATGGTAATACTTGCCTAGTTTGCAATAAGAATATTTGTTTTAATTTGCGATGTTAATGATGATGTTGAATCGCAATGTTAATATTTGTTTAATTTGCAATGATTATACTTGTTAATGGCAATGTTAATATTGTTTAAATTGAAATGCTATTGATGAAGCTTAAACTGCAATATTAATATTTGCTTAATTGCAATGGTAATACTTGTTTAAATTGCAATAATAATATTTGTTTTAATTTGCAATGTTAATGATGATGGTTGAATCACAATGTTAATAATTGCTTAATTGAAATGTTCATGATAATGTTTAAATTGCAAGGTTATTATTCGTTTAAATTGAAGTGTTAATGATAAGGTCTAAATTGCAATGCAATATTTGTTAGGTTATTCTAATGTATGGTAATAAATTGGAAGGAAAGGAAAGATAATATGGAGAATGTAAATGTTCGAGGGTTTACCATTATGGTAATGATATCGTTGCTCAATTATGGCGATTAACAGAAAAATGCAATGCGCTTGTGATTATTGCTTGTCCTTGAACTAGTGCAAAATGACCTTATAACTAAATAATGGGGGTTGAGATTATTGGTTTTTACCTTATGATAAGGTCTTTGACGGTTAATGATAATTAATGGAGCAATTGATCTTGATTGATGTCTTCAGGTCTCAATAGTGGTTGGTCGATATTCAAGTCCTCTTGACTTGCATCTCCCGTAGAGGTCATGATTGTCCCTGATTTTCTAGTACTTGGTGGTATTGCATTGCGTGGTCTGCTTGTGTTGGGAGGGATGTAGACACCTTCAGTAGCCTTAGTATATATGTCTGTGTGTTTCCCTGCGTCAAGAATCCAGTGCCGTATCAAGAGTCTTGGGCCCTTTAAAAGCAGGGTTTCCACTCTTGCGACACACCTGAGGGGATTACTAGTTTCTGCCTGAGCAATCGGCCAGGAGCTTATCTGACCTTCTCTCTCTCCGAAGCAGAGAACTAAGATTTGACGCCCAACTTTCCTGTGAAGAAATAGTGAGACCTACTACTATGGATTCTTCCTTCTGTGTTCGTACGGTACCTAACCCAGTATGTCGTTTATTGTTGAAGATAGTGTGGGGCGCCCTTGTCTTGGGTAGTATTTTCTTACAGTTACTTGTGGTGCGCCTTGCGTCTTCTTGTTGTGATCGTCGTGGTTGCGTCTTGTTAGTCATCGGGTGGCGACGTAGAGTCCAATGTGTCTGTTTCCCCTCCTACATGCACGCACACACTTTAAAAAAAATAAAAAATTGCACCTGTCATCAGCATTGTGGTCGTAACGAGGAGGTCGTTACAAGGAAGTTACAATGGGTTTTGTTGTAGGTTGTATCCCTTCATTTGTTGGATAATAATAAACGAAGGACCTGGCAATTTCTCTGGTGCATGTAACCCACACTGGGTGAACCATGTAAATCTGTGTCTCTATTGTATTGTGTATCTTCTGTGTTTTGTTTCCGCATTTGTTTTATTTTATTTCTCTGCGGTCCTATTTTTCTAACAATCATGTGTAAATTATTCATTATTCAGAATCGTTAATGAGTATTCTTTCTCTCCTTATCCTTCTTTCTCCAATTCTCTCTACAAATGTGTGTATTATTTTTTTAGCTAAATCTATTTTGTATAGGTTCAATACATTTACATGGTATCAGAGCCGACGGACTACTAAACAAAAGCTACGCCAAAACAAATTTGTAGGTACAAAAGATTGAAGATAGGGAAAGATGGATTTCCAAAAAAAATTCATTCTTACACCTTACAACTATTTTGCATGGAAGGAGAAAATATCCATACATATCAGAACCAAAGGATTGTATAGGTTAACCTTGAATACAGATACAAAACCGACATCATCCATAGAAAAATCCAAGTACTTAAATCGCATGGATGAGGCACTCAGAACAATTTGCAGTCTTATTTCTCCCGATCTTCTTTTTCACATATCTTCCTGTAAGACTCCCAATGAAGCCTAGACCACCTTGGAAGGGATATTTGGAAAACGGGATGAGACGAGGGGACACATGATGGAGGTGAAGCTTCTCACATTGGATCCAAAAATCTTTGACAATATCCAAGATTTCTTTACAAAATTCAAGGATTTATTGTCGAAACTCAAATCTTGTGGGGTTGATAAATTGAAGGAGGAGAAACAAATGGTTCTCACCATTCTATCCAATCTTGGTCCCAAATTCTTTGTATTAATATCCACATTACATTCTGTCAGATTCACCTCTGGAGCAACCTGGAAGATGCCTTCTCTTGAGGACTTTATCGAATCCTTGACACAAGAGAAAACCAAGCTCATCAACATGGGCACAATCAAAGGCTCAAAGGCGCATGCACTCACTGTGCAAGATGGAAGCCACAAATATCATAAATATAAATATAAAGATAAAAGTAAATATCATGCACATCCGAATAAGGAAGGGTGCACAAAACCCTTCACCAATGCCTCTGGATCCAAAGGGGAAAAGGGAAGAAAAGGGGAGAGATGCATGTATTGTCATAAAGGATTCCATTCGAAATATACATGCATGGAAAATAAAATAGATATAATGTCTCAAATGCTTCATATAAACAACCTTATAGATGGCATCCCCGAGGTTTCCAAGAAGAAGAAGCTAGAATATCTAAATCCCAAGAAAGGCAATTCTACCCATGCCTTGATTGCCATAAAATCCTCTCCCGATGCTTGGATCGTAGATTCAGGAGCATCACCCCACATGGCTGCCTCAAAATCAATATATTATTCTTTGTATGCATGCAAAGGTCCTCCTATTCTGATGGGGGACAAATCTTATGTCGAAGTCACCAACAAAGGAAGGATTCAAGTCACCAACGAAAGCTTCGAGAATGTGTTGCACATTCCCAAAATTTCTGTCAACCTTCTCTTTGTGTATCAAATGATGAATTTCAGCACTGGAAATAAAGTCATATTCACACCAAATTCCGTGGACATCTATGACATGCAAAACAACTATAGGGTTGCTACCAGTGAGGTAAATCATCAGTCTAGATTGTATACTTTTTCTAAATTCATTGAACCTGATTCTGATTTACTGCTCATTCATGCTGATGAAAGTAGTAGGATATGGCACGAAAGGTTTGGACATTTTAATTTCAGATACATGAAATATATTATCAAGAACATATTGGTTGATGGTCTACTAGACATCCCTTTCTCCAAGGGAGTGTGTGCGGAATGTGTTCTCGGGAAACACCCTCAAGATAAATTCGACAAAGGAAAGTCTCACAGAGCCTCCACACCTTTAGATCTGATCCATAGTGACCTTATGGGTCCTTTTTATTATCCATCGATCAGTAAAGTGAGGTTTGTTCTCATTTTTGTTGATGATTTCTCATGTTTTACTTGGATCTACTTTCTCAAGAAAAAAACCAAGGTCTTTCAACACCTCAAAGATTTCAAAGCCTTGGTTGAGACACAGTCCGGAAAGAAGATCAAAGTCCTATGAAATGATAATGGGGGAGAGTATGTAAATCATGAGATCCATAATCCTTTTCATGATGCAAGGATTCAGTTGCAGCACACAGTTCCCTATACGCCGCAGCGAAACAGAGTTGTTGAGCAGAAAAATAGATCTCTAAAGGAGATGGAATCTTGCATGCTACATGCAAAGTATCTACCACAAAGAATATGGGTCGAAGCACTTAATTGTAACACATACATCCAAAACAGATCTCCCCATAGATCTATTAAGGATAATATCCCCTACGAGTCTTAGAGTGGCCTCAAACTGGAAGTGAACCACTTTCACATTTTCGGTTCACGTGCATGGGCTCAGATTCCCTCTGAAAAGAGAAAGGCACTTGATCCACAAAGCACTGAGTGCATTTTTTTTTAATATCCCAATGGTGTGAAGGGATATAGGCTTATTGATCTTTCCTCAAACCAGCTCATCATTGATTAAAGTGTCCAATTCGAGGAAAGGTTCTTGCATGCACCTCAGCAGTCACATGACACCTTCATTCTTCCACATGTATGAGATGATGAGCATGCACATGCTGACTCTTATTTAGAAAAGAGTTATGATTTAGAAGACTCAGATGATTCAGATTTAGAGTCAGTACAGTCAGATGTAGATTCAGAGCATCCATATGTAGTTGCAAAACCAGAGAAGAGGCCCAAGTGGGCACATACTACTCTTCAAAATGAAGGGGATCTCGTTGGTGATCCATCCGATACTAGTAGGAACCGATATGATTTCGAGGAGGCTCCTATTGCACTCACTGCCACTAAACCATTTCCCTCCAGGCATATTTTTGTGGTTCAGTCTTCAGATCCATAGTCTTATGGAAAGGCTGCTGGAAATCCCTTTTGGGAATCTGCCATGTAAGAGAATTACAACTCCCTCCTCAAGGCATAGACTTGGGATCTGGTTCCCCTTCCTTCTGGGAGGAAAATTTCTAGATGCAGATGGGTCTACAGGACCAAGAGTGCAATAGATGGACAAATTAGCAGATACAAAGTTAGGCTTGTTGCCAAAGGCTTTCAAGAGGTTCATGGTATTGACTATGATGAGACCTTCACTCCAGTAGCGAATATGCATTCCATATGATTGGAACTTTCGATTACGACATCCAAGGGATGGGAAGTCCATCAGATGGATGTGAAGAATGCATATCTTCATGATGATCTCTCTTAGGAGATCTACATGGAGCAGCCCTGGGGATTATGCAGGACTCATCTTCAGTCTTTAGACTAAAGAAGTCACTTTATGGCCTCAAGCAGGCTCCGAGGGATTGGTATGCCAAGATGGATTCCTACGTGTTGTCACAGAACTTTGTACTTTGTAAATTAGACCTGAATGTCTACATGCTCAGGACGATTGATTCACTTCTACTTTTAGCTCAGTATATCGATGATTTGTTGATCACCGGGTGCTCGACTTCAGCGATTTCTACAGTCAAGAGGATTATACATGATATATTTTTTATGATGAACATGGTTCCACTACACTTCTTACTTGAACTCGAGATCAGTCAGGATGTAGCAGGCATCAAACTATCTCAAGCCAAGTATGCACGAGATATCCTTGAGAGATTTCACATGACAGAATGCAAGTATGCTCCAACTTATTTCCTATCAGGATTCAAACTTGAGGATGGCAAGGAGACTCCACTGGTTGACAACACACTTTACAAACATCTAGTGGGGAGCTTGTTGTATCTCACACACTCCAGACCAAACCTCTCATATGAAGTTGGCGCAGTTTCCAGGTTCATGCAGGAGCCGAATGAGCTACATTGGAAAGATGCAAGGCATATCCTTCGATACGTGCAGGTCACCATCACCTTTGGGATTCATTATGAAGAAAAATCTACATTAGATGTCATTAAGTTTACTGATTCTTACTGGGTTGACGATAGCACTAATCACAAGTCCACATCTGGTTACTCACTCAGTCTTGGTTCCAGTCCTATCTGTTGGTTGAGAAAGAAGAAAGCTGTCATTTCTCTATCTTCATCCGAGGTAGAGTACAGAGGGGTAGTCAACATAAGAATTCAGGCTATGTAGCTACAACATTTTATCACTGAGTTGGGCATTCAGTTTCATCGACCGATCGTCATCTGGTGTGACAACCAAAGCACTCTGAAGTTATGCAGAGATATAGTTCAGAGGTAGCAGACGAAGCACATCGAGATCCACATGCACTACATCCAGGACTTAGTGCATGAGGGGATCATCGAATTACAGTTTTTTCTTTCAACAGAACAAACAACATACATCTTCACCAAGACCTTCACTGAGCAGAAGTTCCATTCTCTACAAAGTCGTCTTGGAGTGAAGGACACAATTTCCTAGCAACTGTAGTTCTTCTTTTTACATACAATGTACCTTTTGAGGGGGGGGGGTTTCCCATAAGGTTTTCCCTCTTTCCTCACTTTATTTCAATGTATCTTTTGTATTTGGGTACCTAACATGGCCTCTGTTGGAGCCGCCTTTTTATTTTGTTCAAATCTATTTTTAAATGTCAAATGTCAGGTTTTAAGTTCTTTTTCGCTTCGTGATATGCACCTACTGAAAATCTCAGTAGTCTCGGCATGAGAAATAATGAGGAATGTTATGTTTCACAACTTACCACTTTATATCGTTAAATGGAAGTCTTTACTTTTGGTACCTCAGAGTATCTCTCTTTGGGGGTCACAAGTCACAAGATTTACAAACCCCGATGTGCGAGGTCGCGAAAAGTTTCAAAAGCTTACCTCAGGTTAAAGCTAAGAGTGGGACCATGTAAATCCTAGTCAAATGTTGTCGGGATTTCGTGACTCGGCATACGTTCCATCTGGAAACCATACCCTTGAAGCCCTGAGCTGTGAAGTTGCGATATAAATTAAAACATGGTTAATAAAACACTTAATCTGATTACGTCCTCACTTAAATAAATCTAATCATTGCAATCTCGGGTTTTAGAGGCTCGAAAGGTGAGAGTTAAAAGTCCCAATACGGCGAACGCCGAAATGTTGATTTAAATCTTGATTAAGGAAACCAAGCCAGCCTAATCAATGTTTAATGCAAATGATAATAATGTATAGTTTATGAGGTAATTTAAAATGTTCCTTGCGCCAGCTTGTGCCACGAACCATCGAATTTTATGGCATTAATTGAAAATAAGGTGAAACAACAAAGTAAGGATATGGTTTTTATTGCCAAAATATCTATCTAATTATGATTGGACCGTTATGTTCTTAAGGACATGGATATGTTAAATGGTCGAAGATATAGATCTTTTGCTTCCTATTTTATTCATAAAGTTCATTTCTATCCCGCACAGAGAAGTTTTTCTTAGTAATCTAAACTTCTATATGTATATGCATTTTTATTGTAGAAGAGAAAAGTTACAATCCCCTGTCATGGCCCCACGAAAAGTATCCAAGGCAAGCCAAGAGGTTTTAGGACAAGGTCCTGATAATATTTCGGATACTTCACCTCGAATCGTTGATTGCATACGAACCTGCTCATACATCTTAGAGGTGTTGCAATCACAGTTAGTGAACTACTCGGACAATTCCAGTGACAATGAGATAGATGACATGACTACCAAATACAAGATCGTCGTCCATGAAGAGATGCACAAAGTAGCGTCCCAGCTACGTCTTCTACCTTACTATGACATGATCTGATGGGTGCTAGATCATGTAGACATCCCTACTAGAACCATAATCAGCGAGTAGGGGGTCACTGTTGGGACCTTCAGACCAAAAAGCTTACAGGTTATGTACAAATTACCACCCACGTCAAACTTCTCGTACAATGCAGAGTTTGTAGATGGTTTTAAAAATAAGGAATGCGAGCAATACACAAAAATTTTATCTAATTTGATTAAGGATTGGGTCTCACACCCAACGAAGTTCAGGCAGACAACAATGGAATTTATTCCATATCTTCTTTGGAACCACAATTAAAATACGTAGCGATGATGACCTTTAGATTGTATGGGAGGGAAGACACCATGTATTTTTTCCTCCAATGGGTGCCCTTGATATACTCAGTAGCAGAAGAATCTTCTTTCGACTGGGCTAAAATGTTATGAGATAGCCTAACGTGTCGGGTTACAGAATATCAGATGTAGAAAGAGAGCGGGAAAGATACTTCATTTTTTATGTCAGCATATCTCATGGATGTAGTATGTTCCATGACACCTTTTCCCTTGATGAATTGGAGTTGGGCTCCATCGGATGTTGAGCCAGTCCATGTATACCATTCTAAGCTTTGGGAGGACAAGGCTTCGGATTTCGTATACGAAATTTTCAACTGGGTGATGGTACTGATGCATGTTTCCATCTTCGGTAATCCGCCACCCAGGATATCGGATAGTATCACAACAAATTTAAGCAGAGTGGATGATTGGTATGTGGAGAAAGAATTCTCATACATCAGGGTATTTGGTGCTTCTATCCCTCCACATGCTTTACCCTTACTTATACCCGATAGGCTGGCTTGTCGTGAGATCGCCAGGCAAACTATAATTGGTGGTATAAGTAAAGAACTGAAAGGGTATTCAAAAAAGGTATGGCCACCTTTTCCTATTCATTTAAACACCTATTCATTATTATACTTCGGGCATGCAAAGGTCGAGGCAACAACCCTAGAAGATATAAATTTGGTTCATATTGAATTCAAGAAACACGATCCACACAGGATCGTGAGTAATCATTTGGCCATCTGTGGCCTTAAAATATTTGAGCACGAGAATTCACCTCACGATGATATTTTCCGAGGTGCAAAATATTATGACGAGGTTTTGGCTCGAATACAAGCCCTGTCACCCAAAGAGAGGGTCGATATTTTCAGATTCCAAGAGCACAGGCGAAGTTGCCTTCCTCTAGTATTATGGGGTCAAGATCCGACGATAGCAAAGGAGAAACAAACAGAAGTCGGAGGCTCTAAAGGTTCAACACCCAGCCAAGAAGGACAACAGGATAAAGAAGAGCAAGATGGAGGCCCGAAACCAGAAGCTGAGGCTTTCGTTCCTCCAAGTGGGTCGACTTTGGTCATTAATCCCAGGAAATCTTCTAAATAGGTCAGCAATCCCATCACCTCCATTACCCTCCTACAGTCTACAAAGGAAATCTCGGACGCAGGTTGGATTTTGGGTGAAAAATTGACACCTATAGCAGTTGAAGAGCTACGTCCCAATGAATGTTTCTTCGATAAGAAGAGGAAAGTGGTTGTGAGACAAGAAATCTACCAAGAGGCAGGTTCTGTCTCTAAGAAATATAAAATTTTAACTGATGGGAAAGATATGAAGAAAGTAGAGTTCGCGACGCAAATAGCAGGAACATTGGGTGATTTCCCCATGGAAAATCAATATTCATTTGGGACCCTAAAGGATTATCTAAAACGAAAGAATCATTTGATCAAGACACTAGATACTAAACTATCTACAGCAGAGGCTTCTGCTAAAGATCAGGCAAGTGTGACTTTAGAGCAAGCAAGAATAAAAGATCAAAAAGAAATTGAGCGGCTTAAAGTTGATCTCGAACAGTCATAGTTGAAGGTTCAAACGAGTCAGAATCAGATAAGCCAGCAGGGAGAATTAATAGACCAGCTTCGAGCCAAACTAGAATTCGCCAAAAGCCAGGTAATCGATATCGAGATATTTCAATCCCAAGAAATAGAGATCAAAAAAAGGTTATCGACGGCGCAACAGGGTTTGCTTGCAAAAGTGGAAACAATTCAAAGCAGCTTCCAACTCATCGATCAGGTGTTGGAAAACCTCTCTCTTAAATAAAGGGATGCCAGTGTAGCTCGGGTGGCATTCCAGAAGGCTATTATAGCCACAACGAGAAGGGAAGCAAGAAGTAGTTCTAGTTTTCACATCGCAGAGCAGACCAGGGGTAATATCTTGTTGAAAGAATGGGAGCGAAATATATCTGAAGGCAAACATCAAGCTACGAAGCTGAGGAAATATTGCAAAGAAATTTTCAGTTTGTTAAGAGAGATTTGTTTGGGTTTCGATGATGAAAGTGGCATGGAGATATTGGGTCAGATCAATACAGCTAAATATATGCTAAATATCAAGGAAAATGAAGAAAGAGAATTAGCCAAAATATCACAAATAACTCAAACAGACATAATGCAAATAGACAAATGGCTAATTAAACTGAGTATGTTGTTATTCTCTATCAATGTCAAATATCACCATGTGGAGGGAAAGCTGTCGCTATTGATGAAAGACTACTATATTTTTGCGGCAAATAATCAAGCAGAGCCATCTAAGTTGATATCATAGCTAGTGGAGAAGTGCATTATTTGCATGGAGTAGACAAAGAGGCAGGTTCCAGGAACCAAATGAGAACATAGATAAAGAAACGAAACGTTTTGACTCCTTGATTGTAACCAAAAACCTCTGTGACTATTGATATTCTAACGCAAAAGAATTTTTTATAAATATACATTTTGAAGAAGGAAAAAATGGTTGGACCTCCTTGATCAATTGTAATAGAGACTCACTCTTTTCAGACTTAATACAAAGCAATCCAGATATTCCTAATTCCATCACTACTGTGTTATGAGTTTGTTCTTTCTATTATTTCATTTTCATTCTTATTTCACTTATATACATCTGATGAATGTTGCATTGCAATTTAGTAACACTTCTACTGCAGTGATTAATATTTGGCTATCTATTGTTTACAGTTTTTCCTCTGTATCGGCTACTAGCAGGTACAAGACCTGTAAATCTTTAGGTTGTCATATTTTATGTTTCATCGGACAATTTCTTATATTATTTTCTTCCTCTATTTATAGAGTGAGATTCTCTCTCGATAGGAGCCTTATTCTATAGACAACTTAATGTTTTTCCCATAATTCATACACCATCTATTTCAAATATAACACAGTTACGGAAAAAGTCCTTTGGTTTGTATTTTTCTTTTAATATTGATTTCTAAAGTTCACTTTTATAAAATCAAAATTGATGCAGCATAAAACTTTTCGGATTTCCTTAAATTTTTTTGTTCCTTTATGACTGTCCCTGTTGTAAGACAACCCAATATTGAACTCGGTTTGACAGATCAAAGCCATATTGTTTTAAATCTCTTTGATACCATACTTAAAATGGCCAACACCCGGGTAGAAAATGAATGTTCATGGGCTGCAATTGAAAGGGATATAAACATCCAGGAACAGTTGGAAGCTAGACAATGACAACCTAGAAATCAACCCTAGCTTCCATTCCCGAAAGTATACCCTCATCCATTTTTACATCTTACTAAATTTCAGATTCCTAGACACTGTACTTTTTAAAGACTTAAGTATAGACTCTGGAACAACATATTTTTGGCACCGTTGTCAGGGATGAAGTTACAAAACCTTTTCCCTGGGAAGAACGACATATTTTCAAGTTTCACCCTTTGATAGTGAACAAAGAGTGAGAAATTTCTAAAAGGATTTTCTTATCTTTCACTTGGCAACTCTATGTATAAGTAAGTTGGCATCCGGTTGAAGGAATACCAGACAAAACCCAGAAAACAAGCAGACCACGCCTGTTTCAGATCCCGAAAAAATACTAAAAGCCAGAGGTCCTCTTAAGCCAACTACTTAAGTATATCATATTAAACACCCGTAGTCGAAGACCAAAAGTTCTTGTGAACCTTCAACTTCGCATAGTACACCTCCTAAAACCACTAATTCATTTTTATTCAGATCTGTGGTTAAAAGTGAAATCCTTCTGAAAACCTCTATCGAACACAAAGGTAAAAGCCCGACAGTAAATTTATCAGCAGTTGATATCCCTCCGACTCTCCTTTCAGAATTCTCAACCTCACCAAGTCTCAAAGAGTATACTATATACTCAAATATCACTCCCACAGGATCCCCTGATTACGTCTCCTACAAATTTGAAGAGCCAAGTCCTTGCATTTCCGTTCACTCGTCCTCGCTTCTCTCATCTCTCGAAGAAGATAAGAATTTATTTCTAGTCTTCCAGAACCCACTTTATAACACACCCTATCCCCATCAGGTAATACCAATGGCGGTCACCGGGGGAGGAGCAGGGGGTCAAGCGCCTCCCCCGCCCCCCAGAGTTTTCACTAAAGTAGTTACGAGATATGCACCTTTAGTTCTACCTGCGCCTCTTCATAACCTTCCTGAAAATTATATAAACAATTTACCAAAATTTACAGGGGAGGGGGACTTATGATCCAGGTGGATATCGGTGGCCACCCACCTTTTCCAACTGGCTCAAAACAACTTTATGGCAATTTTGGAAATTTACTATTTTTAGCAGGTTTTAACTTCCGGGGCCATTTTGAGGGCCTAAATGAAGGTTTTTCGCGATCGAGGTTCTCAATGATATCCAAAATAATAATTGAGCCCCCAAAATGAATATCCTTGATGATACCTTTCCAACGAGCTATCACATGCCTAAAACAGAGATCGTATGTAAAAGTTACGACCCCGGGAAGTTGATGCACCAACTTACCCAAACAGGGCCCACATGACTTTTGGTGCTTCATCTCCTAGGGTTAGGTTTTTGGATGTCTAGGACTTTTGGCATTCCCGTTTATTGTAAAAGGGCCTTCAGAGCCTCAT
>SNQJ01S0069940.1:52552-85139 GCA_010110895.2 Picea sitchensis | reverse complement strand
TATGCAAAAGTTACGACCCCGGGAAGTTGATGCACCAACTTACCCAAACGGGGCCCACATGACTTTTGGCGCTTCATCTCCTAGGGTTAGGTTTTTGGATGTCTAGGACTTTTGGCTTTCCCATTTATTGTAAAAGGGCCTTCAGAGCCTCATTGTAATGATCTTCTTGCAAATGCGAGTAGCCGTCACATCTCTTCTCAGAGATAAGCTGTCACCATTCTAGCGAGTCTTTCACTCTGTATTTTTACAGTCTCTATACATTTTTCTGACTAATAGAAATCGTGTATTACTATATATCTGTGTTTATGGTTGCATCTCTGATACATTTATGTTATATTATTGAATATATGCAATATCTTTGTACATTTCTTTATTATATCTCCACTCTCATTTCGTGCCGAAAATAATCTGGATCAACTTAACTGTGGCCAAACATATAACTTTCTTCGATCAGTTCACCGATATTCTAGGTCTGGAACATGAAGACATTTATTCGAGATTATTTGTTCAAAGTTTCGAAGGATAGGTACGAACCTGGTTTCGAAGCCTTCCTGTAGGGTCTATCCTATCTTACGATGCCTTAGAAGATGCCTTTCTTAGACAATGGGGTGAGAGAAAAGACCATTTATATTATCTAACCGAGTTCGAATCTTTAAAGAAAATAAATTTAGAAACAGTGATGGAATTTATCCAAAGATTTAATAAACTGTATAATAAGATCCCAACCGAAGTCAAACCCTCCCAACCTGCAGCCAAAGTAACCTTCGCAGGAGATTTCGAACCCGACTTTGCTCTTCTCTTAAGAGAAAGGCAGGGCGCTACCTTAACCTGAATGCAGGATGATGTTGTAGAAATTGAATCTAACATGATGCCCTCTAGTAAGTTGAAAGCTAGGATAGAAACGGGGAACAAAAAAACCAGATGTTTTAGGGAACAAGCGGGACCCTCAAGATCTAATAGATCTACATACGACAAAATGGATTATATGGCTAGGGTAATTAAAGAATTGTCGAATAAGATTTCCAGAATGGAGCTAAACCAATCCAAGAGTGATCCTTTCGTTAAAAGAGAATTCAGAAAAAACCCCAACCCTCAAAGTCAACAAAGGCAGGTTAAAAATGAAGATCAGAAAATCCAAACCCCTTTAAAAAATGAAAATTTTATAGAAGGAAATGACCTGGAAGATTTCAAGGGACTTGAGGAAGATGTGACAAATTTGGGCGATGACTGCACTCAGCCCTATGTAACTAAAGAAGATTATGAGAGGTCATTGAACACACCCCAACCGTCAAATGAAGATGATGATATAAACAACAATGACTTCGTTGTATGTCAAGAAATGTCTGAGTCCATGACAGTTGGGGTCCATGTGAGGTATAACTTGAGGTCTAAAAACAAACCTACAATGATTCATCAACCGAAGAAATTTCTCCCTAGAGGTGAAATATATGTGCCTGCCCCGAAAGAGACTAAAACATATAACAATAAAACAAAGGAGGCAGACTCGTTGAACCTCAAAACAAAGGAAGTTGAGACCCAAACTAAGGAAATCAAGACAGCCGAAACACCCTCACTGGTATGTAATCTCATGAGTAATAAATTAGCTCAGACAAATAAGTTAGAGAAGAAAGACCTCGAGGTTTTAACCAGAGAAATAGACAAAGGTGGCGGTGGTTTTAGTGTCGAAAATGAAATAAATATGATCAAAATACCGATTCCGCTGGTTGAATTAGCAAAAAACCCTGCATATCGAAAACAGATAACCAAGGTGATAGGTTGTTCGGACCAAGAAAGTCAATCAACTGAAATAAATTTGGAAGATGACAAGCCAAATATCACTTTCGGTCCACATTTTGAGGGCGCCAGAGACACCGTTGCCCCTTTCTATATCACCCTAAATGTGCATGATCGACTGCTGCATAACTGCATGCTAGATTAAGGAGCTTCACATAATGTGATGCCCAAATCTATTATGGATAGACTAGGCCTCGAGATCACCTGACCTTACAAAGATCTCTACTCTTTTGATTCAAGAAGAGTCAAGTTCTTAGGTATGATAAAAGATCTAGTAGTCACCCTTGCACAGGTCCCAGTCAAAAGTGTTCTGATGGATGCAGTTATTGTTGATATCCCCCCAAAATATGGATTATTGTTATCAAGGTCGTGGGGAGCCAAACTTGGGGGATCCCTTGAATTGGACATGACTTATGCCACAATTCTTGTATTTGGTGGGCAACTTACTAGGTTATACAGAGAAACAATGTTAGCCTATACCGTGAGTGATCCTTAGAATCCTAACAATTTTCTTGTTTACATTGTTGATCAAGATCTAGGAAATTGTATTTTGTCTTTCGATGATGGTATAGATAGTTGCAGAGAAGAAAACTACATAGACGAGAACGATTCTAAAAATATGCATAGTACAGGGATCTGGAAAATGTTTTTAGATGATGCTCTATCATGTGAAGGAGCCAGTGCAGGAGTACTTTTTGTGGCACCTAAAAATAGGTTTGTCGTCCCTTTTTCTTACATGATTCAATGGGATATAGACTAGACTAACAATGTATGTGAGTATGAATCTTTAGTTTTAGGATTGGAAGCTGCCGAGAAACTAAACATAAAGAACCTGGAAGTATATGGAGACGCTAAGTTGATAGTCAAACAGATAAATCAACAATACCAGGCCAAACACCTGAGATTGAGAGAGTATAGAAATTGTGCCTGGGATCTAATGGAAAATTTCTTCTCGTCTGTAAATATACACTTCATACCACACGAAAATTTGCAGGTCGATTCGTTAGCCAAGACAACCTCGAATTTTTCTCCCCCCATGGCTTTTAAATTAAAATACCATATAGAGGTTAGACACAGACCATCCATCCCGAACAACATACAACACTGGCAGGTTTTCGAGGATGACAAATAGATCCGAAAGTTCCTCGTAGTAGTGGGTGACTTTTTTGAAACACACATCGATCAAGAGAATCAAAATGATCACATGTGGATCATGCAAGAAGGAGAAGACACTCATGAGTTCCAAGAAAAAATTTCCAACCATCGCATGTTAGTTTTAAAAAATAATCAGATTCCAAAGGGACTAATCCCCCTGAAGAGACTTTTCAATCAAAATGACATGCCTTTAAAATCTACTCTTCAACCCCAACCAGAAGAGGTTGAAGATTGCGATATAGGGACAAAAGAAGAACCCAGGATGGTGAAAATATCAAAGTATCGTCCTCCTAAGGTGAAAAATAAGTATAAATATTTGCTTGCACGATATAAAGATGTTTTTTTTTTGTCTTACGAAGAGCTTAGGACTTACAACTCTACCGTGATCGAACACAAGATACCTCTGAAGCCTGGTATCAAACCCTTTAGGCAAAAGCTTAGACAAATCAACCCTATCTTATTACCCGTAGTCGAAAGAGAAGTCAAGAAGCTTTTAGACGCGAAAATAATAGTACCACTGAGATACTTCGATTGGGTGGTGAACCTGGTTCCGGTTAGAAAAAAGAGTGGAGAGATTAGACTGTGTGTTCATTTCAGAAATTTAAATAAATCTTCCCTAAACGATAGCTATCCTTTACCTAAAATGGATCACGTCTTAGAAAAGGTATTCGGAGAAAATAGGATGTCTATGATTGACGGTTTCTCTGGGTATAATCAAATTGCAGTAAATGAACAAGATAAAGAAAAAACAACTTTCACTACACCCTGGGGTACATTCATGTATGATAAAATTCCTTTTGGTCTAATGAGTGCAAGTGCCACTTTCCAGCGTGCTATGGATATCGCCTTCGTTGGCGAAAGAGACAAGTTTGTAGTTATCTACCTCGGCGATCTAACTGTTTTTTCTAATTCTAACGAAGACCATTTAATACATCTCAAACAGACTTTCTAAAAATGTCACAGGTTCAGTCTGTCTTTAAACCCTAAAAAGTCTCAGTTCGCCATGCGGGAAGGTAAACTCCTGGGCCATATTGTGTCCTGAGATGGAATTAAAATTGATCCTAGCAGGGTTCAAGCTATAGACACAATAAATATTCCTATAAATGTAAAGGAAATCCAGTGATTCTTAGGAAAGATAAACTTTTTGAGAAGGTTTATTCCAAACTTCGTTGAAATTGTGAAATTAATCATAAGTATGTTAAAGAAAAACAGTGAGGTAAAATGGACATCAGAGGCCAAAGAATCATTTGCATGTATCAAGAGGGTTATAAGCGAAGCACCTGTACTGGCAAGCCCCAACTATCTAAAGGATTTTCTCATTTTCTCATTCGCTTTCGAGCACACTATTGCCGCAGTGCTCCTCCAAAAAAATGAGGAGGGTTTCAAACAACCGATAGCCTTTTTCAGCAAAAGTCTTAGAGACGTGGAACTAAAATACGATATAATGGAAAAACAAGCATATTCTATGGTAAAGGCATTAAAGGCTTTTAGTACTTATGTATTTAATTCCAAGATAATCGCGTATGTACCTACTAGCTCTGTAAAATACATTCTAGTACAGCCTGACAGTGATGGAAGAAGGGGATGGTGGCTCACAAAAATTCAAGAATTTGATCTGGAAATAAAGATGACGAAGATGATAAAGGGTCAAGGTTTGGCTAAACTCTTAGCTGAATCCAATTACAGAGCCCTCATCATAAATAGCATACAAGGATGTGGAGAAGAGGAAGATATTAATGAGCTCTAAGAGCAAACAAGTGAAGTCAGGATCGAAGAGAAGTTTACATCCTCTGACTGGTACAAAAACATAGTATCCTACCTACTGACTTTGAACTACCTATTGATTTATCTCCATCCAAAGCCAGAACGCTAAAACTACATGTGGTCAATTACTTTATATCTAAGGGTAAATTGTTTTGGAAGGATCCACTTGGCTTTTTGTTGGTTTGTTTGGTTGAAACTAAAATAGAAAAGGTAATAAGTGAATTCCACAAAGGAGTATGTGGGGGACATCACGCTTGGAGAGAAACAACTTATAAAATATTGAGGGAAAGGTATTATTGGCCTAAACTTTTCTCGAATGTAAATGCCAAAGTCAGGGCTTGCGACCCTTGCCAACTATTCGTAGGAAAACAGAAACTCCCAGCACTACCTTTAGTTCCAGTCAAAATAGAGGCTCCTTTTCAACAGTGGGGACTGGATTTTATAGGAAAAATTAACCCGCATTCCAGCGCTCAACACAAATAGATCCTAATCGCCACAGATTACTTTACTAAATGGGTAGAGGCTATTTCTACCAGGTGGGCTATAGATTTGGTGGTAATAGATTTCCTAGAAGAAAATATTGTATCTAGATTTGGCTGCCCTCGAAAGATAGTAACAGATAATGCTCAGGCTTTTAAATCTATGGCTATGATCAGTTTTTGCCAAAAGTACAATATTGTACTCGACCATTCTACGACATATTATCCCCAAGGGAATGGAATGGCTGAATATTGGAACAAGAGTCTGATCAACATAATTAATAAAGTGTTGAACAAGAACAAGAGATCCTGACATATACATCTAAAATACGCACTATGGGCAAATCGGATTGGCACAAAAAAATCCATCAGTATTTCTCCTTTCCAGATGGTATACGGGACTGACATGGTATTACCTATAAACTTAGAGCTTCCTGTGATGAAACTATGGAAAGATGAGAAATAAGAACCAAACCACGTCACAAGGAGAATAAATCAGTTGATCGAATTACAACAGAACAAGGTCGAGGTGCACAAAAGATTGCAAAAATATCAAGATGACATGAAAACGTTATTTGACTGTAAGACAAAAGACAAAGAGTTTCTTCCAGGAGATTTGGTCTTAATATGGGATGTTAGGAAGGAAGATTCGGTAAAACACGGTAAATTTGATCATATTTGGTATGGACCATTTAGAGTTGCAACTTCCGAAGGAAAAAATTCATTTTTATTAGAAAATATGGATGGTAAAATCTTCAACACCCCTGTCAATGGGAATTATCTAAAACACTACATGACATAATTAGTTCTCAGAGGTTTTCCATTGTATATACCGGTTTTTATTTTCTTTCTATTTCGTGATTCCCTTAAGGTAAGTTTTCAAATTTTTTTTTTAGGTCAATATAAGTAGAGATACACGGTTTTCAAATACTTTTGATTTTTTTTTAAAAGGAAACTCTTTGTGTTTACAGGATTTTGGTTTGCAAACTAAATGGACGAATGGAGAAAACAAAAGATTATGTATCGGAGATTTACATTCACCAAAAACAGGTGACAGAAAAGGTTTTCAGTTATTTTAAAAATGGTAAGGTAAAGGCATGAACTCCTGAAAATTATGTTCCTTAAGAAAGCAGAGATCTCCAAAAAACATCATAAAGGTCCCATAAATATAATCTTCTCACTTAATTGATTATTAAAAAGTACAGTTACTCGCTCTGGGTCCTAATAATTTTAAACACAGATAGGTGGTAGTTAAAAAAAATAGAAAGTGAAGAATCTTTGGGGAAGAGTTTTCAAAAAAGCAGTTTTAATTTTCAACCCCTACCCCTCAACATACAAACATCCGTCTGTCACCTTTCTTTCAGTCCTCAGATTTGTCTTCTTAAAAATGCCAAATGTCTTTTCGGATTTATATACGTAGGGAGAAGAGATTATGTTTAAACTTTGAAAGCTGTAAGTGTGTTTTGGAAAGAAGGTTGGTCTTCACAGCTCCTCGGTCTCTTACTAAACAAGTTATGCGTAGGTAGATCCTGACTTTTCTAGGTTTTTAAACAGTTTTGAAGGGCTAAGGCTTACTCAAAGGAAAACCCCCAGAAAAATGTTTCCCCTTTCTCTCCCTATGGACCCAAGGTGTTTTGAAAGTCAAAGGAAGGTTGACACCGAGCAATCAAGGTAAGTTGACAGACCTACATTGCAAAATATTATGCAGATATCACCCCTCATGCAATCTGATTGCCCTCACTTCGTATTCTAAAAAGAAAATAATAAGACAAATGATGAGAGGAAAGTCATATCTAATTGTACATCTAGTCTGAAGAGATGATGAAAGGAAATTCAGAAATGATTTCCCTTGTCTCAGCATTTAAATGCATAAATACATTTCGAAGTGGTGAAAGGAAATTCAACAAAAAAGGGGCAGATAACTTCACCAGGGTACTGAATAGGCCCGCTGGCAGTGAAGCAATATCTGAGATATCTGTAAGGTTGTTATACATGAATATCACTCGACTCTGGTAATCAACGTTATCGAGACCATATCCACATCCTAAGTCCAGACGGGACTCCCCGATTAACAAATGCCATTAATTTCGTTGCATGTAAGCCAAACAACTGCAAAGATCTGTTGGATTTCCTAGAACTATTTTGATTTGTCCTAATGCAGACCTAAACTTAGTAAAGAGAAAGAGAAAGTTGCGAAAAGGACTGTAGCTAAGTGAGAAATATATTTGAGTATTGAAAATCCTTACAGTCGTAAAAAACAAAAATATTTTCTTCCCTCGGTTTATCTTTTCCCTAAAGTAAGTTTCATAGAAGTGAAACCAGTGACTCCATTTACCTAGTACAGGCACGTGGTCTACTGTTCTTCCCGCCTCACAGGAAAATGGGATCTCTAGTTGGAGCCTATGTTCGAGCCGCCTTTTTATTTTGTTCAAATCTATTTTAAAATGTCAAATGTCGGGTTTTAAGTTCTTTTTCACTTCATGATATGCACCTACTGAAAATATCAGTAGTCTCGACATGCAAAATAACGAGGGATGTTATGTTTCACAACTTACCACTTTATATCGTTAAACAAAAGTCTTTACTTTTGGTACCTTAGAATATCGCTCTTCGGGGGTCACAAGTCACAATATTTACAAACCCCGATGTGCGAGGTCGTGAAAAGTTTCAAAATCTTACCTTAGGTGAAAGCTAAGAGTGGGACCATGTAAACCCCAGTCAAATGCTGTCGGGATTTCGCATCTCAACGTTTACTCTCTCCTAAAACATTACCATCATAACCATGAAAGACGAAGCCGCGAGATCCTCACATAAGTAACTCAGGTTAACGTCCAAAGTGTTTAGTCTGACCATGGTTAAAGCCTCTCGGGATTTCACAACTCGGCATACGTTCCGTCCAGAAACTATACCCTCGAAGCCCTGAGCTGCGAAGTCGCGATATAAATTAAAACATGATTAATAAAAAACTTAATCTGATTACGTCCTCACTTAACTAAATCTAATCATCCCAATCTCAGGTTTTAGAGGCTCAAAAGGTTAGAGTTAAAAGTATCGATACGGCGAATGCCGAAGTGTTGATTTAAATCCTGATTAAGGAAGCCAAGCCAGCCTAATCAATGTTTAATGCAAATGATAATAATGCACAGTTTACGAGGTAATTTCAAATGTTCCTTGTGCCAGCTTGTTCCACGAACCGACGAATTTTATGGCATTAATTCAAAATAAGGCGAAATGGAAAAGTAAGGATATGGTTTTTATTGCCAAAATATCTATCTAATTATGATTCGATCGTTCTATTCGTAAGGACATCGATATGTTAAATGGTCGAAGATATAGATCTTTTTCTTCCTATTTTATTCATAAAGTTCATTTCTATTCCTCACAGAGAAGTTTTTCTCAGTAAGCTAACTTCTATATGTATATGCATTTTTATTGTAGAAGAGAAAAGTTACAATCCCCTGTCATGGCCCCGTGAAAAGTATTCAAGGCAAGCATAGAGGTTTCAGGACAAGGTCCTGATAATACTTTGGATACTTTACCTCGAAGCATTGATTGCATATGAACCTGGTCATACATCTCAGAGGTTTTGCAATCACAGTTGGTGAACTACTCGGACGATTCCAGTGACAATGAGACAAACGACATGACTACCAAATACAAGATCATCGTCCAGGAAGAGATGCACATAGTAGTGGCCTGGCCATGTCTTCTACCTTACTATGACATGATTTGATGGGCGCTAGATCATGTAGAGATCCCTACCAGAACCATCATCAGCGAGCAGGGGGTCACTGTTGGGACCTTCAGACTAGAAATCTTACAGGTTATGTACAAATTACCACCCACGTCAGACTTCTCGTACAATGTAGAGTTTCTAGATGGTTTTAAAAAGAAGGAATGCGAGAAATACGTGAAAATTTTATCTGATTTGATTAAGGATTGGGTCTCACACCCAGCGAAGTTCAAGGAAGACAACAATGGAATTTATTCCATATCTTCTTTGGAACCACAGTTCAAATACATAGCGATGATGACCTGTAGATTGTATGGGAGGGAAGACACCACACATTTTTTCCTCCAATGGGTGCCTTTGATATACTCAGTAGCAGAAGGCTCTTCTTTTGACTGGGCTAAAATGTTATCAGATAGCCTGACCAGTCGGGTTACAGAATATCGGACGCAGAAAGAGAGCGAGAAAGATGGTTCATTTTTTATGTTCTCATATCTCATGGACGCAATATGTTCCATGACACCTTTTCCCTTGATGAATTGGATCTAGGCTCCATCGGATGTTGAGCCAGTCCATGTATACCATTCTAAGCTTTGGGGGGACAAGGCTTCGGATTTCATATATGAAATCTTCAACTGGGTGATGGTACCGATGCATGTTGCCATCTTCGGTAATCCGCCACCCAGGATATCGAATAGTATCACAACAAATTTAAGAAGAATCGTCGATTGGTATGTGGAGAAAGAATTCTCATACATCAGGGTGTTCGACACTTCCCTCCCTCCGCATGCTTTACCTTTACTTATACCTGACAGGCTAGCTTGTCATGAGATTTCCAGGAAAACTGTAATTGGCGGTATAAGTAAAGAACTAAAAGGGTATTCAAAAAGGATATGGCCACCTTTTCCTATTCATTTAAACACCTACTCATTATTAGACTTCAGGCATGCAAAGGCCCAGGCATCATCCCTAGAAGATATAAATTTGGTTCATATCGAATTCAAGAAACATGATCCACACCGGGTCGTGAGTAATCATTTGGCCATCTGTAGACTTAAAAGATTTGAGCATGAGAATTCACCTCAAGATGATATTTTCCGAGGCGGAAAATCTTATGATGAGGATTTGTCTTGAATACAAGCCCTGTAAGCGGAAGAGAGGGACGATGTTGTCAGATTCCAAGAGCACAGGCTGAGTTTCCTTCCTCCAGTATTACGGGGTGAAGATCCGATGATATCAAAGGAGTAGCAAACAAAATCCGGAGGCTCTAAAGGTTCAGCGCCCGGCCAAGAAGGACAACAGGATAAAGAAGAGCAAGCTGGGGGCCCAAAACTGGAAGCCGAGGATTTTGGTCCTCCAAGAAAGTCGACTTCAATCATTACTCCTGGGAAATCTTCTAAACGGGTTGGCAATCCCATCGCCTCCATTACCCCCCTACAATCTGCAAAGGAAATCTTGGATGCAGGTTGGATTTTGGGTGAAAAATTGACACCTATAACAGTTGAAGAGCTACCTCCGAATGAATTCTTCTTCGATAAGAAGAGGAAAGTGGTTGTGAGACAAGAAATCTACCAAGAGGCAGGTACTGTCTCTAAGAAATATAAAATTTTGACTGATGGGAAAGATATGAAGAAAGTAGAGTTCACGACGCAAATAGCAGGAACATTGGGTGCTTTCGCCACGACGAATCAATATTCAGTCGAGACCCTAAAGGCTCATCTAAAACAAAAGAATCGTTTGATCAAGACACTAGATACTAAAATATCTACAGTAGAGGTTGCTGCTAAAGATCAGGCAAGTGTGACTTTAGAGTAAGCAAGAATAAAAGATCAAAAAGAAATCAAGTGGCTTAAAGTCGATCTCAAACAGACACAGTTGAAGGTTCAGACGAGTTAGACTCAGATAAATCTAACAGGGAGAATTAATAGACCAGCTTCGGGCCAAACTAGAATTCACCAAAATCCAGGTAATCGATATCGGGATATTTCAATCCCAAGAAATAGAGATCAGAAAAAGGTTATCAGCGACGCAACAGGGTTTTCTTGCAAAAGTGGAAACAATTCAAAGCAGCTTCCAACTCATCGATCAGGTGTTGGAAAACCTCTCTCTTAAAGAAAGGGATTCCGGTGTAGCTTGGGTGGCGTTCTAGGAGGCTATTATAGCCACAACAAGAAGGGAAGCAAGCAATAGTTCTATTTTTACCATCACAGAGTAGACCAGGGGTAATATCTTGTTGAAAGAATGGGAGAAAAATATATTCGAAGGCAAAAAACAAGCTACGAAGCTGAGGAAATCTTGTGAAGAAATTTTCGGTTTGTTAAGTGAGATTTGTTTGGGTTCCGATGAATAAAGTGGCATGGAGATACTGGGTCAGATCAATACAGCTAAATATATGCTAAATATCAAGGAAAATGAAGAAAGAGAATTAGCCAAAATATCACAAATAACTCAAACATACATAATGCAAATAGACAAATGGCTAATTAAACCGAGTATGTTGTTATGCTCTATCAATGCCAAAGATCAGCATGTGGAGGGAAAGTTGTTGTTATTGATGAAAGACTGCTATATTTTTGAGGCAAATAATCAAGCAGAGCCATCTAAGTTGATATCACAACTGGTGGAGAAGTGCATTATTTTCACGAAGCAAGCGAAGAGGTAGGTTTCAGTTACCAAATGAGAACAGAGATAAAGAAACGAAATGTTTTGACTCCTTGATTGTAACTGAAAACCTCTGTGACTATTGAGATTCCAGCACAAAATAATTTTGTATAAATATACATTTTGAAGAAGGAAAAAAGCGTTGGACCTTTTTGATCAATTGTAATAGAGACTCTCTCTTTCGAGACTTAATACAAAGCAATCCAGAGATTCCTAATTCCGTCACTACTATGTTATGATTTTGTTCTTTATGTTATTTCATTTTCATTCTTATTTCACTTATATACATATGACGAATGTTGCATTGCAATTTAGTAACACTTCTACTACAGTGATTAATATTTAGCTATCTATTGTTTACAGTTTTTCCTCTGTATCGGTTACTAGCAGGTACAAGACCTGTAAATCTTTAGGTTGTCATATGTTATGTTTCATCGGACCATTTCTTATATTATTTTATTCTTCTATTTATAGAGTGATATTCTCTCTCGATAGGAGCCTTATTCTATAGACAACTTAATGTTTTTCCCATAATTCATACACCATCTATTTCAAATATAACACAGTTACGGAAAAAGGCCTTTGGTTTGTATTTTTCTTTTAATATTGATTTCTAAAGTTCTCTTTTATAAAATCAAAATTTATACAGCATAAAACTTTTCGGATTTCCTTAAATGTTTATGTTCCTTTATGACTATCCCTGTTGTAAGACATCCCAATATTGAACCCGGTTTGACAGATCAAACCCATATTGCTTTAAATCTCTTTGATACCATACTTAAAACAACCAACACCTGGGTAGAACTTGAATGTTCATGGGCTGCAATTGAAAGGGATATAAACATCCAGGAACAGTTGGAAGCTAGGCAGCGACAACCTAGAAATCAACCCTAGCTTCCTTTCCCGAATGTATACACTCATCCCTTTTTACATCTTACTAAATTTTAGATGCCTAGACACTGTACTTTTTAAATCCTTAAGTACAGACTCTGGAGCAACAACCTCGTTGTCGGGACCCATTCTTTATTTTCACCATAGTGATGTTCAGGGGGGGTGTTGGAGTTTCTTCACACACACCTAGGATTTCTTTTTCCTAAGGTTTTTCCTTGTTTATTAGTCATAATTAGTCATTATCCAGTCTCCTATATTTATGGGGAGAATATTCCACCTGAAGAATATTCACTTTCAGTTGACAATTTGAGTTGAGTTTAGATGCTGCATTGGTTTTTTCACCATGCAACATTGGGATCATCACCATGATAATTCGACCTTTCCTTGGTATCATCAGCAGACTGGCACATTATCCTTGATTCCCTGAGTTAACTCCTCACTACTCTTTGTTTAGTTAGTTAACTGAAGACTAGTTGACTAGTTAACTCAACTAGGTGGCATTTCACTCCCGTAACTGTCTAAGAGACTAGACTAGGTGGAAGTTCATTCCCGTAACTATTGGTGTGTGTCTATATCACTCTATACCACCACTATGGTGCATTGGTTCTCCTCCAATGTGCACTCATTGAGTTATACAGAGTATATCATGTGTAAATTATTCATTATTCACAATGGTTAATGAGTATCCTTTCTCTCCTTCTTCTTCTTTCTCCAATTCTCTCTGCAAATGTGTGTATTATTGTGTATCTAGATATATTCTGTGTAGGCTCAACACATTTACACCCAATCTAGTCACAACAATGTTGGATAGGGTGTAGTGTTATCCACTATGTTAATGACTTCAAAGTCTTCCATGGTGCACACACCATATAGATCTATAGGTATCACCTTCAATCTTCCAATTGGCACCACTCTATGTTGATTTTCTAGATTCAAATGAATATTTGAATACGCCAGTGTAGGTTCTCCCATAACTTCACATGTCTTCTTAGGCAACACATTTACTTCAGACCCAAAATCTAGTATCGTGTCACCCATATTGAAATCTCCAATGTTTGCATACATCCTGAACTCCCTACTTGTTATTATCTTCTTACGGACCTAATTGATTGTATTATGTTCTAATTTCATCTCTTCTCCATGATTTCACTTCTCTAATAAACTCTCTAGTACTTGTAAAGAAGTTTTATCATTCAACAACTTCACACAAGACCCCAAAAAGTTTCTCATATTGCTTACTTTTTTTTAAGGTTTCTCTCTGTTGGTGTGATCAAATAAAGGAGGCATGTCATACACTGGTATATAATCTCCTATATTTTTTCCTGAATTAGATGCAATATTCTCCTTCAAAATATCTTATCTATCCTCCTTGAAGGTTTTCTTCTCCTTGCGCATATCAAACTTTTGTTCAGGTGTTGAATTCTTTCTAACCGACCGGTATAGATATTGATTCTTCTTTTCTTCATATGCTCTTGTCTTGGCTCCACCTCTAGTACCTATATTGATATTCTTCCCATCCTCTTCTCTAGTTTCCAAAACAATCCATTTCACATTTTGATTGTTTTGGTTCCTCTTTTCCTGTATCTGTGTCAACAGTGTCAAACATTCTTCTGTATCATGGTTTGTTGTGCAACAATACATACATGTCGCAGATGGTTGTGGGAAATATCTTTCATAGTGTACAGGTTTCTAAGAGTTGTTACAAACTATTGGTCCTCTACCTCCTCCAAATCCTCGTCCTCCATGACCTCCTCCTCTAACGCCTCCTCTATTTCCTTGATTGTCTCCATGCGATGTATTATATTGTGGTGCCTAATTATACGACAGTTGTGCATTATTATACTGTGGTGGTGTTGTGAACTACTACACGTTATTGTAATGTGGTTGTGCTCCAAACTCTTGTGCGTTATTGTACTATGGTTGCACTCCAATTTTTTTTGTGTTATTACTGTGGTTGCACAGTAAACTATTGCATAGGTTGTCCTTTCATGTGTTCATCCTGCACCCTATAATTATCTGAGGTCCTCTCCTTCACTATTTCCAAAGTTCTGCAATCCTTGTCTTCATGTCCTACTGACTTAGAGAAATTATAAAATGTACTCTTGGGTATTGTTTGATACCTTTACATCATTGGGGAATAATAAGGATCATGTTCATGTGTTATGCATATCTCACACCATGGTCCTCTTGTAGATAGCAAATTTGGAATTCCTACTCCCAAATACTGCACAAATGTTGGACACTCATTCTTATGATGTCGTTTTGTTCTACATAATGTGCACCAAACATCTTCCCTCTTCTCCTTTCCTTTATTTTGATTCAAATGAACTGTCAGTTTCTTCATATATTCTCTAAGCTCTTCCAAAACATGATTTGTATACTTATATTGATTTTCTAACAATTGAAAGGATGCTTGCAGATCCTCAGCCTAACTATGGAATTTCTAATACCTCAATGGATACTTCAAGTGTGGCAATAATGAGTTTATAAACAAGTGCCTATGTTGCATATTATTAATAGGGTACTTCAAATTACCTTTCAATCTTTTTAACTTTTGGTCCACCTCCCAGACTCAATCTCCTGGCTTCTTCTTAATCTCTATCATCTCATTCATGAACTAATCCTATGAACTACGTCACTTGAATTCATTAAATAATGTTTTCTCCACATCTGTGATAGTTGTAGGTGCTCCTTGTGGTAAATCAATTGCGAGACCCATATACCATTCCAGTTTGGGGTCTCTGAATGTGATTTCCAACTGCACAACTTTTGTATCCTCATCTATAATCTTCTTAGCTGCCCAAATATTCTCACAAATAAACAAATTATTTTATGGGTCCTCTAACCCTTCTCCACATAAATTAGGTAACCTAATAGTTGTATATACTCCTGTTGTTATTAGATAAATCGGTAAATGCGGACATAAAATAATCTCCCTATATCCACCTAGATCTAGAAAAAAACAAGACAGTGCACTACTCTTTCCTTAGCTTTCAATTATCAAATGAGAAATGGGTCTAGGACATACGTTTTAAATATCGAAGATCTGACTTCGCCAATTAAATCCAAGCTCCATCACGAGGTTTATGAGAAATATCTGCAAATAATCACAAGCCAACGAAGACAAGAATAACAGAGTATTTGATATGAAACTATGTACGTGATCAAGGAATCATACAATATGGAAAAATGACATTCATATAGGAAAGAAAAGTATATCTATATTAAAGAATGTGGAAGAAAGATACAACCAGATGCCTTGATGTCGTCGGTTTCCTTCCAACAGTTCCTCGCTTCCCACACACTTCTTGATCCAATAATTTTGAGACCATAGATATGACATCTATCATGATGAAAGATAAACTCAAAGCCTCTCAAACTCAAGTTAAATTTCCCAATCTCAATCCAACTAACTTTCTCCATGAGAGCTCCTCTCCTTTTATAAGTTGAAGAGGATAAGGTGAGGAGGTTAGGATGATCCCACTAAATCATGAAAGTGAGTAAGATCCAAACCATTTGGAGGCCACCTCACCATAGAAGCTTCTCCTTCTAGAAGCATCGAAAAAATGTTTTTTTTCCCCACGTACGAAGGTCGCTGCACCCTAGCTGTAATGCAGCCTGCAGAAACTCCGTGACCTAGCTATAGTGCAACTTGCGGAAATTAGGCATTTATGCACCCTATGTATAGAGAAACTTGTGAAAATGCTCCCTAATAGGGTTTTTACAAAGGAAAATCCAATTTCTTCTCTCAAGTAAAGTTCTTCTCCCTTCATTCTTCAAAAATTTAGGCCACTAACCCCTCTAAAGGAAAAATATAAGTTTACATCATTAATGGTCATAGTGGTGATGAAAATAATGTGTAACAGAGAGCCCCCCAAAGTATGAAGTTAGAACAGAGTGATAGCTGATATACTTTGTTGAGTGTGTGTAGGGAACAATGAAAAATCGGTCGAAAACCTGCCAACAAACAAGGAAATACAATAGAATAATATATCATCATTGAGGTAGGAATTCCCATACTCATAATACTAATGACTCAAAGAATAAATCATGACATGAAAAGATCGATGTCAAGTAAGATAGGTCATGACCACCAAACATACACTGTGGATCCATGCCATTATGACTCAAATATGAACATAGCCACCAAAAATACACTGTGGATCTATGTGTTAAAGACTCAAATTTGAACATAGCCATGAGACATACAATGTGAATCTATGCAACAGTAAAAACTGAATATACTCCAACACAACCTGAATCTTTCAAAAAATATTCAGGGTCTTCATCTCCACCACTCTATAGTATGAATCTAACCATGTGGTTATAGGTGTTGAAGTTGAACATGGTATAAACCACTTGATTACCGGTCATTAATGAATACTGTTAACAAGTGTGATGGAAATCACCATTAATGTCAATGAATCCCAAGGTACACTAGTACAATCCAATGGGTGTGAATTAATGATATGAAGTTGAACACTCAGCGGAATCTACCGATCAAGGGTCAATAATTAAAACCCACTGTTGAAAGCGAGGAAAACTGCCATTGAGGCATGCAAGTTTCAAGGTACCAATTAGTTTCTAAGTCTAATTCCTGGATAATGAGTTGAAGCCGACAGGAAAAGACTTGTCACAGGAGGGCCTTAATGTATCCCACATCCATGACAAGAAAACGGTAACAAGATTTCATGTACATAAGAGTAACAAGTGATTCAGGACCGACTCAGAGATGGACGGTGCAATATAAGGCTTAAAGACTGCATACATGGATGACGCAATAGAAGGGATTTCTAGGTTGAACTTCTTTTTGAACATATTCATGACACAACAACTGTCTTGGAAACACTAACTCAACAACAAGGATCACATACCAAATTGTAATCTTATAAAGGAGTATGATCAAGAGATAAGTAGATTTTCCAACCTAGACACAAAGAAAGTGAAAGGGTGTCATGTTCAAAAGTGACTCTTCCATAGAATACAGGTTTAGATACATTTCTTTCCCAATTTTTTCCCCCACCATTTCTAGCGAGTACCTCTTTATTTTTATGCAAGATTGAGGAGGATAACATATGCTTGCAATGTAAGCTCATCCTTTGGATGAGTCCCTCGGAGTATGTTTAATGAACCCTAAGAAGGATTGGTTCAGTCCCATATGGGTTTGTCGATGTGTTTTTTAACGAGTCCAAAGAGAGAAAACTCTGGGGTTTTTCATGTTTATAGAGTCTGAAAAACACTTAAAGAGAACTCTCTCAGTTCCTTTTTCTTAAATTAATCCGATGAGACAAAAAAATAGATAAACTATTTCTCAATAAAAATTTTCTTCAAATACTTTAATGAGCATGAAAAGAACAAGGTCGCTCGACAATCTTTTCATGTTTACAGAGTCTGAAAAGAGCTTAAAGGGAACTCGAGAGGGTTATTTCTTTGTATAACCTTTACGAGTCTGAAAAAGTGATAAAAGTACACTCAGTTACATTCTCATGTATTTACGAGCATGAGAAAGAACAATGACTAAGCTCAGTAACTTATTCTCGTGTATTTACGAGCTTGAGAAAGAACAAAGACTAAGCTCATGATTGTTTTCACTTTTGCGCAAGATTTAAAACAAAACAAAATTATGCTTGGGATAGATTTTATTTTTTACACAAGCTTAAAACTAAACAAAACTATGCTTGGACCTGGTTTCATTTTTTCACAAGCTCGAACTAGAGGAAACTATGCTTGAGGTAGGTGGTTTAATTTTTACACAAGCTTGAACCATAGAAAACTATGCTTGCAACTTCCCAATTCATGTTTCACGAATTTGCATGGTTGGTACTTAGCCCCTAACTTAAAAAGCTAGCGTCTCAACTTCAACATGAATTCCATAGGCTGGAAGCATTGCCCCCCAAGCTTCATTTCGTTCAACTGCAAAAATAGATGAAATGAAGCTTGATGCAGCACCCCCTGCCTCAGCAGGTTCTGCATGACCTCCTAGTGATGTAGGAGCATCCCTCACATCAAGCGAGCCAACGCGGAAGACAAAGGATAGCTGGGAAAACCAACCAAATTTTTGAATTTTCCCTTGAAGTTGATGCGCCAAATATAAATGAGATTATTTAATGAAGGCGCCTTGGTATAATGTAATCATACCTTGAGCGCCCCGCTCTCGTCTAAAGTAGATGGAGGCATTTATAGTAGTTAATGCAAGTAGATAGAAATTTAATTCTAGATTAGATTGTTTGAGAGCGCATGAGGGAAATGGGATATAGACACCCTCATTGTGTATTGTAACATTCTTCTGGATAGTTAGAAGCATTGGAGCATAGAAGAGAAGCAGAGAGCTGTGTAGAAACACCCATGTACAGTTATTTGGATTAATAGAAGGAGTTGCTTCAAGTTCATGGCGTTGTGTTGTTCTCTGTGTATGTGTGTTGATTGATATGCTCATGATTATTTACTTTGTGTTATGCATTTGCTCTACATGCTATGTATGAATGATTTCTTGTTGAGTGTTTGAAATTTGAGAAAGGAAGTAGAAGAAATGAGCTTCAATTGTTTCTCTATCTAAGTGAGGATTCCTACAAGGAGTGCAGTTGAAGTCGTCTGCAAGGAGTGCGTTGACAGAAGGCTCAGATAGTTTAACTCTTATTCTCATTCACCTAGAAGTTAAATTGGGTTATAGGAGCCGTGCAAGGAGTGCGCAGGATAAGGAAAGTCTCAGTTGTGAATCTAAGCGAAGTATTGAAGGACTGCTGCTGCAGGTATGCACAGAGTTGAAAGAACTCAACACTTGGAAGTGTTAGAGGATTGTCGCAAGGATTGCACGCAAGGGTCTTCTTGAAGACTCAGAATTGTGTGAAGCTTAGGAAGTTTGTGTCGTGGATTGTTTGAACAGGTGCTGCAAAGTTACAAGCAGGAGGACCAGTTTTCACAGAGGAATAATGGGTTCACCCGTAGAAGACATCAAAGAGGAAGAGATCGACGGTTAGGATATTGTGGAGAAGATTTGCAAAATCCCGTCAGCCATTGGATCTGCCAAATAAGTGAGGAAGTTACGGCCGCGTTCGGAGATCAAGCTCTGGGGGTCGTGAGCCATTGGATCGTTGATCAGTTACCTGTCAGCCGTCCGATCTGACAGGATTTTCACAGGGTTTAAAACCTCGTGAGAAGAGTAATAACCCCAAGAAGCATCGGGATATCGAGGCATCGGGGTTCGGGAAATCAGGAGTCACATGGACCAGAAGTCGGGGAAATACATCATGAAAATCCCGACGAGTTCAGAGCCATCCATCTGTTGGGACAGGTAGCAGGGATCGAGAGTCCATCGACATTTTGGAGATTCATAAGACAAGAACTTGAGACCTGTTGTGCCCGAAATGGTGAAAGGATCATAGCCGTAGGATCTCAGGGAGGACACGTGTCATGTGGTCGTCTAGATCGGGGACGTGGTCATCGGAGATTAGGTAAGTGAGTGTTCATGGTTTTGTAAAGTGGTGAAGCCCGAGGTTCAATCTGAACCGTCCATCACTTGGGACGCATGTCAGAAATCCGAAGAGAGTTGGGCATCGACATTTCATAGGTCCTGAGGACAGGATACTCTCGCAAGTCAAAACCGCAAAGTTCGATTTCCTGACAAGAGGAGAACTCCGTGTGGGGCCCAGCTGAAGTCGTCTTTTCATAGCAAGGGAATCAGGAATTTCCAAGGTGAAAACCTCGAAGCATGCGAGAACCGTCCATCCTTGGTGACGCGTGGCTGAGATCGAAGTGATCAGGAAATCAACATTCGTGAAATCGGGGGAATCGAAGGCCAAAGCATTTCGACAATTGAAGTCATGAAACCCCGAGGGAGATTTGGAGTCCTTGATCTCAGCAACTATTCACCATCATTGATTATGGTTACGATGGAAGGGCATCCTGGTGACGTCATATCGGGAATCCACGAGTCGGAATATCGGGGATTCCATGGGTGAGAGATTTACTACATTTCAACACTCGAAACCCCTAATCTCGATAAGGAATATGACTACGGTCATATAAGAGGAGGTCACATGGACTAAATGCATAGTCTGGGGCTAAGGAAACAAAGGATCACATCAGGATATTGGAGGTTGGGAAATCGGGAACCAAAGAGTCGAGAGATCGGGAGTTTGAAAACCCAAAAACCCGATTTTCTATTCTGTTGTCGTCGAAGAGAACAATGACTGGCCTAAAGTTTGTACGGTGCCGAATAGACCTGTGGGTCCATTTCGAAGGATATTCCAGTGGGAATCAGAATATTTGTTCCGGATCGAGGGAGGAAATTGAACGATCCTTAAGACCGGGAGGTCAGGCGTGGGACCTGCTGAGGTAGGTGCCTAGGTGGACGTCTGCGTCAAGTGGTATCGGAGCTTAGAAAAGATTCTTTGCTTTCTGTAGTAGAGAAAAAGGATAATTCACCATGCCACCAAGGAGAAGGGATAGACAATCACCTGATCCAGAGGAGGAAAGGGAGATGCCCATAGGAAGGGGTAGAGAAGTGCAGAATCCATAAGTAGAAAGAGATCTGCATAACTTACGCGCTAGAGTCGTGGACATGGAGATAAGACAAAGGTGCACATCTGATGTAGGATATATTAGTGAGTTTGAAAATGAAGATGATGATGGACATGGAGAAGAAATTCCAGCGGAAGATGCAGTAAATGAGCGCTTACTTAAAGTTGTTGCAAGAATGGGTGCAAAGGTGAAAATGGACATTCCAGTTTATGAGGGAAATTTGGATGTAGAAGAGCTTCTAGACTGGATTAGAGCTCTGGAAACCTATTTTGACTATGAATATATCGAAGAGGAAAAGAAAGTCAGGCATGCCGTCACGAGATTAAAAGGACATGCATCCTTGTGGTGGGATGAACTACAAGCTGATAGGCATTGCCAAGGCAAGCAGAAAATTAAGAGTTGGGACAGGATGATTGCAAAGATGAAGGTAAAATTTATTCCCAGGGACTATCAAATTTGTTTGTTCAGGAGGATGCAGAACCTGAGACAGAAGTTGATGACAATGAAGGAATATACTGAGGAATTTTATAAGTTGAATATCAGGGCAGGTCATCGCGAAAGCAATGACGAAAAAGTGGCCAGGTATATGAATGGCCTGAGATATGAGATTCGGGATGAAATGAGCATGGAAACCATCCGAACGGTGGAGGATGCTTATCAGATGGCTTTAAAAGTGGAAGAGAAGTTGAGCCAAAAGCAGAGTCAAAGAGGCCAAGGCAGAAGTCAGCCCAGAGGCAAATCAATTGCCCAGGAAAGAACCCAGAATCCTAGGGATGACTGGAAGAAACCTCAAACTCGTACTGAGAGAGGTGGAACCTCACAGCGAGGGCGATATGCTGAACAAAGAGGACAACAGAATGAGAAGAGAGGAGATTATGCTGATAATAATACTTTTCCTCGTACTAGAGGTAGAGGAAGAGGCAGAGGTGGAGTAATTACATGCTTCACATGTGGAAAGAATGGGGACAAGTCATTTGAGTGTCTAGAGAAAAAGAAAGAAACTGGAGAAGCTCACATCGTTGAGGCACAGAGGCAATATGTTGAGACAGAAGATGATGAAGGCGGAAGATCGCTCATGTTGTGAAAAGTCCTTTTGACACCAAAGAAAGAAACTAAAAGTTCATTCCAAAGGACCAGACTTTTCAGAACATCTTGCAAGACCAAGGGTTGGGCATGCAAGGTCATTGTGGACAACGATAGCACTGATAATCTCGTTTCAACCGAGATGGTAGAAAATCTGGAGCTAGAAATGATTGATCATCGAAATCCATATAAATTTTCGTGGCTACAAAAAGGACATCAGGTAAATGTCACCAAACAATGCTTAGTTGAATTTAAGATAGGGGGATATAATGATAAGATATTATGTGATGTCATTCCTATGGATGTTTGTCATCTATTGCTGGGTAGACCATGGCAATATGATAGAAATGTGATTCATGATGGGAGAATGAATACATACACCCTGGAGAAGAATGGGAGCACACACATGTTGCTTCCGATAAAGGATAAGGAGGTGAAGACGGAAGTAAGGAACACCATACTTCTCATGAGTGGGAAGGAACTCCTTAATGAGGTTAAGAAGAAGGAGGAACCACAATTCTTTGTGGTCCGAAAACCGAGAATTGTTTTGACCAACACAAGAGTGGTCGATTTGCCAGAAGAAGTTCAGGAACTGCTGGAAGAGTTCACTGATATTGTAGTGGACGAATTACCTCGTTCGTTGCCACCAATGAGAAGTGTGAGTCATCATATCGATCTCATACCTGGAGCCCGTTTTCCAAATAAAGATGCGTACAGATTGACACCACAAGAAAATGAAGAGGTCAAAAGACAAGTCCAGGAGTTGCTGGACAAAGGTTTGGTCAGGGAAAGCTTGAGTCCGTGTGTTGTTCCAACAATACTCAGTCCAAAGAAAGATGGAGGCTGGAGGATGTGCACTGATTTAAGGGCGATTAATAAGATAAATATCAGGTACAGATTCCCATTGCCAAGAATGGACGATTTGATGGATTGCTTAAGTGGAGAAAAATTCCTTTCAAAGATTGATTTGAAGAGTGAATATCACCAAATTCACATGAGAGAAGGTGATGAATGGAAGACAACATTCAAAACCAACGAAGGTTTGTATGAATGACTTGTTATGTCATTTGGCTTAACAAATGCGCCAAGTACCTTTATGAGGTTGATGAATGAAGTCCTGAAAGATTTCATCAAAAAATTTGTTATTGTATATCTGGATGATATACTGATTTTCAGTAAAACGGAAGCTGAACAACTGAAGCATTTGGCCATTGTGATGAAGAGATTACAGCAAGAGAAGTTGCTGATAAACATAAAGAAATCCTCATTCATGAAGACATAACTCATTTACTTGGGATTTGTTATTTCGAAAAATGAGTTGAGGATGGATCCAGATAAGGTGGAGGTAATCAAGGATTGGCCATCACCGAGGAACATATTTGAGGTGAGAATCTTTTAGGGATTGGATAGTTTCTACCGAAAGTTCATTAGGAATTTCAGTGGAATTAGTGCAGCGATGATGGATACAGTGAAGAAAAGACATAAATCTTTTCACTGGACTGAAGAGGCTGAGAAGAGTTTCAATTTGTTGAAACGAAAGATTAGAGAACAACCAATTCTGGTGTTGTCGGACTTCCAAAATACATTTTAGGTAAAATGTGATGCAAGCAGGTTTGCAATAGGAGCAGTCTTAAGTCAAGATGATAGACCGATTGCATATTTCAGCAAGAAGCTAAATGAGGCGAAAGTAAATTACTCCACGTATGGTAAGGAGTTTTATGCCATCATCCAAACATTGAAGAAATGGAGTTTTATGCCATCATGGAGGCACTATTTGATTCCGAAGGAATTTGTTTTATATAGTGATAAACATGCATTGCAGTTTGTGACCCAACAGGAAAAGTTGAATCAAAGGCATGTTAAGTGGGTTGAATACATGCATAATTTCATTTTTGTGATAAAACATATTTTTGGTACTGCTAACAAAGTTGTTGATGCTTTGAGCAAGAAGTGTTTGTTGTTGCAGGAGTTCAAAGTCAAGACATTAGGTTTTGATGATCTCAGAGACATGTACGCAGAGGATCCAGACTTTAAGGAAGCGTATGAAGCAGCTGGGAATCCAGTTCTCAGAGATAGCAGCAAATGGGACGAATACATGATCCAGGAAGGGTTGTTGTTTAAGGGAAATCAACTATGTATTCCGAATTGCTCCATGAGGAAGAATCTACTGAAGGAAAAACACAGTGGAGTATTGTCCAGACACTTCGGTCATGATAAGACATTCGCGAAGCTAAGCGAGTCATACTTTTGGCCAGGTATGCGATCAAAGGTCAAGAGGTTTGTAAACTGATTCATAATTTGCCATCATTCAAAGGGAAGGAAGCAGAATGCGGGTTTTTATCAACCATTGCCCATACCTGAGAGGTCGTGGAATGAGATTAGCATGGATTTTGTGTTGGGGCTGCCAAGGACACAAAGAGGATTTGATTTGATCTTTGTGGTAGTGGATAGATTTTCGAAGATGGCACACTTTATCCCATGTCAGAAAACCAGTGATGCGACGCACATCACGAATCTGTTTTTCAAAGAAGTCATTCAACTTCACGGCTTACCAAGGAGTATAGTTTTGGACAGAGATACAAAGTTCATAGGGCACTTTTGGAAGGAAATTATGGAAGAAGCTGGGGACTAACTTGTTGTTTAGTTCATCTTATCATCCTCAGACGGATGGATAGACAAACACGGTAAACATAAGTCTGGGAGACTTGCTGAGGAGTCTGGTGGCAGAGCACCACAGCAGTTGGGACAATGTATTGTCGTAGGCAGAGTTTGCGTATAATGACTCAGTGAATCGGAGCACAGGACAGAGTCCATTCCAGATTGTATATGGAACGCAGTCGAGAGGAGTTTCTGAATTGAGAGATTTGGAACAGACTGCTAATAGGAGCACTAGTGCAGAAGAATTTGCGGAGGCAATGAAAGAACTTCACAGCCGGGTGAAGGAGCGATTGCAGAATTCAAGTCAGGAGTATAAGCGGAGAGAAAATCAACATCGAAGACGACTCCAATTTGAGGTTGGTGACTTGATTCTAGCGCACTTGAGGAAAGAAAGGTTCCCAAGAGGAACATATAATAAATTTAAAATGAAGAAAATCAGACCATGTAAGGTCTTGAAGAAAATTGGAGAGAATGCTTATGAGATTGAATTACCCGATGGGATCGGAATTTCTCCGATATTCAATGTCTCAGATTTATACCCATATAAACTTGAGGAAACAAGAGAAAAATGTGAACAGCCAGAGGTTCAGTGGAAAAAACATATGCCAGTTGTAGAGATATCACAGATGGAGTGCATACTGGACAAGAGAGTCAACAAGAAGACCAGAAGGAAAGAATACTTTGAATATTTGGTCAAGTGGAAGGGCCATCCAGTTGAAGATGCCAGCTGGGAGACTGAAGAGGAGATTTTGAAGCATGGATACACCATGCAGGAGATCAGGGACAGGAGCCCATGAAAGTTTTCAAGCGAGGGAGTATGATGTAGGAGCATCCCTCACATCAAGCAAGCCAACGTGGAAGACAAAGGACAACTGGACAAACCAGCCAAATTTTTTAATTTTCCCTTGAAGTTGATGCACCAAATGTAAATGATATCATTTAATGAAGGAACCTTTGTATAATGAAATCAGACCTTGAGAGCCCCGCTCTTGTCTGAAGTAGATGGAGGCATTTATAGTAGTTAATGCAGGTAGATAGAAATTTAATTCTAGATTAGATTGTTTGAGAGCGCAAGAGGGAAACGGGATATAGACACCCTCATTGTGTATTCTAACATTATTCTGGATAGTTAGAAGCATTGGAGCATAGAAGAGAAGTAGAGAGATGTGTAGAAACACCCATGTACAATTATTTTGATTAATAGAAGGAGTTGATTCAAGTTCATGGTGTTGTGTTGTTCTCTGTGTATGTGTGTTGATTGATATGCTCATGAGTATTTACTTCCTGTTATGCATTTTCTTTACATGATATGTATGAATGATTTCTTGCTGAGTGTTTGAAATCTGAGAAAGGAAGTAGAAGAAATGAGTTTCAATTGTCTCTCTATCTGAGAGAGGATTCTTGCAAGGAGTGCAGTTGAAGTCGTCCGCAAGGAGTGCGTTGACAGAAGGCTCAGATAGTTTAACTCTTGTTCTCATTCACCCAGAAGTGAAATTGGGTTATAGGAGCCATGTAAGAAGTGTGCAGGCTAAGGAAAGTCTCAGTTGTGAATCTGAGTGAAGTATTGAAGGACTGCTGCTGCAGGTGTGCGCAGAGTCGAAAGAACTCAACACTTGGAAGTGTTCGAGGATTGCCGCAAGGAGTGCGCGCAAGGGTATTCTTGAAGACTCAGAATTGTGTGAAGCTCAGGAAGGACAAATATTCCAAGCTCGTCGAAGAGAAGAAGAGGAAGTTTGTTTCGTGGAGTGTTTGAAGAGGCGCTACAAATTTACGTGCAGGAGGACCAGTTTTCACAGAGGAATATTGGGTTCACCCATAGAAGACATCAAAGAGGAAGAGATCGACGGTTAGGATCTTGTGGAGAAGATTTGCAAAATCCCATCGGCCTTTGGATCTGCCAAATAAGTGAGGAAGTTACGACGATGTTCGTAGGTCAAGCTCTGGGGGTCGTGAGCCGTTGGATCGTTGATCAGTTACTCATCAGCTGTCTGATCTGACAGGAGTTGCAAAGGGTTTAAACCCTCGTGAGAAGAGTAAGAACCCCGAGAAGCATCGGGCTATCGAGGCGTCGGGGTTCGGGAAATCGGGAGTCACGTGGACTAGAAGTTAGGGAAATCCATCATGAAAATCCTGATGAGTTCAGAGTCGTCCATCTGTTGGGACAGGTGGCAAGGATCGAGAGTCCATCGGCATTTCGGAGATTCAGAAGACAAGAACCTGAGACCTGTTGAACCCTGAAATGGTGAAAGGATCATAGCCGTAGGATCTCAGGGAGGACACATGTCGTGTGGTCGTCTAGATCGGGGACGTGGTCATCGGAGTTCAGGTAAGTGAGTGTTCATGGTTTTGTAAAGTAGCGAAGCCTGAGGTTCAATCTAAACCATCCATCACTTGGGATGCGTGTTAGAAATCCGAAGAGAGTCGGGGATCGGTGTTTCGGAGGTCTTGAGGACAGGATACTCTCGCAAGTTGAAACCACGAAGTCCGATTTCTCAACAAGAGGAGAGCTTCATGTGGGGACCAACTGATGTCGTCTTGCCATAGCAAGGGAATCAGGAATTGCCAGGGGGAAAACCCCGAAGCATGCGAGAACCATCCATCCTTGGGGACGTGTGGCTGAGATCGAAGTGATCGGGAAATCGACGTTCATGAAATCATAGGAATCAAAGGCCAAAGCATTTCGACAATTGAAGTCGCGAAACCCTGAGGGAGATCTGGAGCCATTGATATCAGCAACTGTTCACCATCGTTGATTGTGGTTACGATGGAAGGGCATCCTGGTGACGTCATATCGGGAATCCGCGAGTTGGAAGATCAGGGATTCTGTGGGCGAGATATTTACTACATTTCAACACTCAAAACCATGAATCCCAATAACGAATATGACTGCAGTCATATAAGAGGAGGTCACGTGGACTAAACGCATAGTCCAGGGCTAAGGCAACAAAAGAGCACATCGAGATATTGGAGGTTGGGAAATCGGGAACCAAAGAGTCGAGAGATCGGCAGTTTGAAAACCCCGAAACCCAATTTTCTATTCTGCTGTTGTCGAAGAGAACAGTGACCAGCCTAAAGGCTGTACGATGCCGAATAGACCTATGGGTCCATTTTGAAGGAGATTTTAGTGGGAATCAAAAGAGCCATTCCTGCTCGAGGCAGGAAATTGAATGATCCTTAAGACTGGGAGGTCAGGCGCAGGACCTACTAAGGTAGGTGCCCAGGTGGACGTCTGCGTCACCTAGTCTTAGGATCATTCCCGAATTCTTCCTCGAGCCGAAGCGACTCCCTCGGATCGCTGTCGGAATCCAAAGAATCTGATCCACAGGTCCTTCACGAAAACTCCACCGGCACAAGCAATACATCCAAGCACGAGTCTTCACCTATACACGACCACCAGATATGATCGCAACCTTTTCTAAAAATGGATTTTGGGTTTCACGACTTCGAGAATCCTGAAGTCGCGAGTCTCTAACTCTTCGATCCCTCAAAACCCAAAATTCTGAAATACTGAAATGGACTCAATCGACGATTAGCCCCTGGCCCACATCTCGGTCCGTGTGACCACTTCTACCATGACCGCAGCCTAACCCCGAAGGTATGTCGTGTTTTGCGACTTCGGGACTTTCAACGTCAAATACATGGCTTCTTGTCCCTGGGATGGCCAAAATGCCGAATACTGAACTTTCGAAACGTGTGACCACAACCCCTCTCCAAAGATATGTCATGTTTCACAACTTCGGGGATTTCCAGCGCAGAGCGCCTCGACTCCTTGTAATCGAAATTCCCAAAAATTTGAATCCCAAAATGCCAAAAGATATGGCCGCCTCTTCTATGACCACTCATTGCTTTCATACTTTCTCATTTCGGGCCTTCGCGATGCGAGGCTACCAAAATCCTTATCCTTTTGTACTCCCGGTATCCGAAATACCGAAGTACCGAACCCTGAAACGCCAGTCTTTCGCTCCAAAGCTGGGATCAACGACTCATAGCCTCTCTTGATTCGACGACTCAGATCCTTTTAGGATTTCGTGGGTCAAGAGTCTCGAACTCTTACCCTTTGCATCCTCTATAGCCGAAATGACAAAATAGGCCTTTCGGTGATTTCCCCGAAACCTCAACCGCTTGCCACGTGTTCTCTTATGGATGGTCACGATATTTTTGGGACTTTGACGAGTCCTCTTCCCATAATACGAGTGTTAAAACTCATGCTCTTCCTGCTGGATCCGATGGCTATCGGTCTGTGTGCCCATATCTGTTCCTCCTCTGCTATGCTCTTCTGCGTGCGCCTAGACGTGAAAATCGATGGCCCAGATCGTTTCTTTCAGCACCAATCCAACTGTAGCTGTAGCTCCCTTATGAGCTTCCGCTTCTTCCTGAACATGGAAGACTTCAAATGCTTCAAAGGTCTCAGCCTTTGCTCCTGCTATGAAGCCTATATCCTCGGCTCCCATCTGCATTCTAAAGACGTTGTCCCTCCTGAGCTTTTTCAAACTCTTACCCACCAAAGGGTGTCTTGACTTCTGTGATTACTTGTAGAGTCTCTGCACACAAAGGTTTTATCTGTCCTAAGCTTATTTGAGGCTCTGACCTCAAAGGTCTCTGTCACTTTCTCTCCTTGAAAGGATATAAGTTCCCTTTGGCAACTTATGCTCAAGCACGCTTTGTTGAGTCTGCAGGGTGTTCAGTAACCCTGTTAAGGTCTTCCCTTGACACTTATTTTCTCTCTAAACTCAAAGAAGGGTTTCTTCTGTGCACACCTGCACCAACTCAATTCCCTCCTGTCAGTGCCTCCACAGAGTTCTTAGTGACTCTGTTTTCTCTTTGAACTCAAGATAGATATCTCCAGTGCACTCTTTTCACTTGCTCAATGTGCTCTTGGCAGAGATCTACAGAACCTTCAGTAGTTCTGTCTTCCTTGAACTCAAAATATAGTTATCTTCCATGCACTCTATGCACTTGCTCAATGCCCTCCTGGCAGAGCTTCCACAAAATTCTTAGAAATTCTATCTCCTCTGTGCCTTCCTATGCATAGTATTACCTCCAAGGTGTTCAAGAACCTTGAGGCTTCTCCTTTAGTCTATGACTTCCTCTGGTGCACCCTCCTGGAACGTCTCTATCTGAAATTCTGCAAAACTCAAAAGTGCACTACCTGCACTGGCTTACAAAGACTGCAACACTCTGTCATGCACCCTCTTGCATGAAGCCACAAAGAACCCAGACCTGGAATCAAAGAACTCAACAGACAATGACTTCTATCTGTAACCTACAAATTCATACCTAAAATACATCTACAACATATCATCAACACATAAATACATTCATTCATGAACTCATAAACATGTGGACAACAACATCCAGGAAAAATTTCTCTGTTTGTATTAATCAAGAATGCTTGATTACAATGTTTTCGAGCTCGGACTGCAACAGAGTCTCGACTCTTCTCTTCTTCGTATTCTCTTTTTTTCTTCTCTATCGAGTCTTCCTTTTTTTCTTCTCTATTGTTTGACTATCCTACAGATACAAAGGTTCTTTTTACAAAAGGGGGATCCTCAAGCGCTTCCCTCCATCCTCACCAACTCTCATTAATTTACATTCAATTACATTGAATGGGCCATCTAATCTGAAACGAAGTTATATCCCTTTCTACCTGTCATCCATTAAGGCGACACTAACTATAGCCTCCTCAAAGGCACAACTTTGGCTCTTTGGCCTTCTAATCATTTAATTCAAATTCAAAATATGAAAGTGAGAGGGCTACGCCTCTACTCTCCCCATTGAATGCGCACTTGATGAGTTGGTTGGCTAGCTAGTTGTTGGCTTGGAGCGATGCTCCTACATCAAAGCTTCAAATACTAGATGAAGGACTTGACTCAAACAGAGACGGGGAACAAATCTATTTCATTTTTTAATGAGCTTGCCATAGAGAAGAAAAACTATTCTTGAGAATCTAGGTTCAATCCCTAGACCTCTGTTTCATTTTTTAATGAGCTTGACATAGAAACATGAACTATTCTCATAACCTCTGTCTCATTTTTTAATGAGGTTTCCACAGAGACACAAAAACTATCCTCACAACTAGTTTCATTTTTTAAAGAGATTGAAATCAGAAAACTATGCTCAATACTCTTCTTGGTCACGGCTTCCAAGAGGATAGTGCTCTAGAAGGACACCATGTTAAGGGAAAAAACTTGGTCATGGCCTTCAAGAGATCTTCACTTGATGGAAGAAACACACTCTAGAAGGAACACATGTCAAGGGTCGCGATAGAGGTAAGGAGTTCAGGATCGAATAGCCCTACCGAAGAGATCACGATGTCAACTACCGAATCCAAGTCATTATCAGTGGCAGTGGAAGGCATGGGAGACAATGCCACATAATTCACTTGTAGCAGGGGCGATACCATTTGCATATAAGAACCATGTAGGGAGGTCATTGAGGTCATGTCAGGACCAAAAAATGAAAGTTGATCAATGGTCACGATTATTCCATTGTGAGGGAAAGATATCACATAAAAAAGAGTGGACACAATATCTTTTATGGCATAGACATAATATCACCCAAGGAGTAAATAAAAATCCAAGGGGTCTTAGACTACCATGACATCAATAAAGATGATTTTCCCTCCCAAAGTTATAGGAAACTGAGGTAGGGTCCCTAAAGGTTGACTGGTTATTCTGTTAAAAGCTAACAAATTATGTGTAACTGACGCAAGTTGAGGACAACCCAAAGATTTCCAAGAAAAAGAGGAAAAAATACTAATGGACACACCTTCATCTATCAGTGTTTGAGGAATCTCTCGACCACAAACCTATACTGTAATCTGGAAAGGAATGCGAGAGGGAAGACGAGGTCCAGTTAGAACACCCCAATTAAAAAGGATGGCCTCATTACTTGTAGGGGGTTCCACGAGAGAAGGAGGAATACCCCTCGACATGGTAGAGTTTGTATCAACCAAAAAAACATAGGCACCATTGGGTTTACTCTCTAGCGGGAGAGTAGGATTGACTGATAATGGCTTCATATCGACCACTTGGGTTTCATTATCCAAGGGGAGAATGGGGTCGATAGGTGGAGATGAATCGACCGCTTTAGTTTCACTCTCTAACAAGAGAGTGGGATCGACCGAGGAGGAAATAGGATCGACCACTTGGTTTCCACTCTCTTAGAGTGGGAGAGTGGGAGTGATTGAGGATGGAATCATATCAACCACTTGGTCAACTGGTTCAACTAAGGACATGACCATATTGACTACCTGATCAACTGGATTGACCGATAGGGGAACCTGTGTTTATGGAGTGTTTGGGTGATCTTGACATCATCAACACTCCCAGCATGATCAACAATAACTAGTTTCTTTCCAACATGTCCAATAGTGGTTAGAATTTTAGATCCTTGTTTATTTTTCTTCCTCTTATTCTTCCTTTTCTTCTTCTTCTTATCCACCAAGTTACTAGCTTCAGAGCTTTCACTCGACGAAGAAGATGAAATGGAAGAAGACCTTGCAAGTGGAGAAGCTGAAGAATATCTTACTGATGAAGAAGGAAAAGGATCAACATGAGGTTGATGTTCTTGAGGGGAAGTGTTTACAACAAAAGCACTAGCTGCATTCAGGATTACCTGAGTTGAAAACAACCATTATGGTAATTGAATTGTGAGACCTGGAAGGATCAAAGTAGCGATGTGAGGAGGACCAATGTTCCTGTAAGAAGGAAAAATAAAAGGTTCCCCTAGAACAGGGGTTCCTTCATTGGCCATTCTGGGAACGAACGACATTAAATAAATATCCAACCTCAAGTCTGCTAGGGAGAGAAAATAACACACGCTAAAAATCTAGTAAGAAAGCAAGCAAACA
>SNQJ01S0069940.1:13719-52542 GCA_010110895.2 Picea sitchensis | reverse complement strand
TCGAAAGTTATGAAAACAGATGAAGATGCAATTTTTTCATTTCAATGAAAGCTATGCTAGGAGAAGGAGAAAACATTTATAATTCCCATATGCACAATGTCCCAAAATTTTAAAACTCATCAATATCAATATCTTCAAGAAATGATAGAAAGAGACTGTACAGCAATACAGGATGCCCCCCAATATAATGTAACACACAAAACACGATTTTTTGTTTCAAAGAGACACTAAAAGAAAGAGTGAGTTTCCTCAAAACAAAAATCAACCCAAACTAAGTTTCTCTTTTAACATGAATTATTCAGAAAAAATAAATCTTCTTTCACTAAACAATTCTAAAGAAAAACAATGCTTTGTAACAGAACAACACTCAAAGGAAGAGATCAAATATTTCAAAAGAAAACAAAGAAAAAATGGCTAAAATCAGTTTCAAATATGTCAAGTAGACTATAAACAGATCATAAGAAAACCCAAAAATTCACCCCAAAACCAAATCTAAGGTCTGGGTAGCGAAAACAACCAAAAACAATTTTTTTCACAATTTCTCTAGGCTGGAAGACTAGCACAGTGTGGAATTCCTTGATCGTCGCAAGCCAGAAATAGGTAGGGTACGGAGTTTCCGCACTGGTCTAAATAGGTAGGGTGCAGAAATCTTATATCACCGTACTGTCCCTCGAAGCAGGGTGCGGAAATCAAATAAAAATTAAAATATTAAAAATTAAGAAGGTTTTCCCGTGAAGTTAAACAGTCAGAGAGTCAAGTTGGATCTCCCAGTGACTCAAAAAACAAAACAAAAGAAATCAAAGCAAGAAATCAAGACAAGCTAGGAAAACAATTTGTTCCCAAGTGGAGTCACCAATTTTGTTATCGGATAAATCGGTAAATGAGGACATAAACTAATCTCCCTAGATCCTCCTAGATCTAAAACAAAATAAGATAGTACACTTCTCTTTCCTTAGCTTTCAATTATCAAATGAGAAATGGGTCTAGGACATACCTTTTAAATATCAAATATATGACTTCGCCAATTAAATCCAAGCTCCATCACGAGGTTTATGAGAAATATTTGCAAATAACCACAATCCAATGAAGACAAGAATAACAAAGTATTTGATATGAAACTATGTACGTGATCAAGGAATCATACAATATGGACAAATGACATTCATATAGGAAAGAAAAGTATATCTATATTAAAGAATGTGGAAGAAAGATACAACTAGATGCCTTGATGTCATCCGGTTCCTTCCAATAGTTCCTCGCTTCCCACACACTTCTTTCTCCAAGGATTCTGAGACCATAGATCTGACATCTATCATGACAAAATACAAACTCAAAGCCACTCAAACTCAAGCTAAATTTCCCAAGCTCAATACAACTAACTTTCTCCATGAGAGCTCCTCTCCTTTTATAAGCTGAAGAGGATAAGGTGAGGAGGTTAGGATGATCCCACTAAATCATGAAAGTGAGTAATATCCAAACCATTCGGAGGAAACCTCATTATAGAATCTTCTCCTTCTAGAAGCATCAAGAAAATGCTTGTTTTTCCCACGTACGAAGGCCACCGCACCCTAGCTGTAATGTAGCCTGCGGAAACTCCGTGACCTAGCTATAGTGCAACCTACGGAAATCAAGCATTTCCACACCCTATCTATAGAGAAACTTGCAGAAATCCTCTTTAATAGGGTTTTTACAAAGGAAAATCCAATTTCTTCTCTCAGGTAAAGTTCTTCTCCCTTATTTCTTCAGGAATTCAGGCCACTGACCCCTCTGAAGGAAACATATAAGTTTACATCATTAACAGTCATAGTGGTGATGAAAATAATGTGTAACGCATGCCATTGTAAAAAAAATTGTACTACCACCTCCATGCGGTGTAGATACTTGACTACTTCTCACTAAACTTATACTTCTACTTGAATTTAGAATTGACACTCGTCCCACTAAAAGTATTCTACCACTAATCACTTGTTTTCTAACCAGTTCTTCTTATTTAAATGTCTTAGTCACACATGGGGTTGTGGGTTCCACACTAATTCATATCTCTAATGGAGAGCCTTCTTTTGTGTCAAGCCCTTGACCTTTGTTTTTCCTCTCATATGTGGCACACATGATTTCCTCAATCTTCCCTGTCGCATGGAGACCCTCTAACTCTTCCTCATCATTGTCCAAGCCCTCCCACTCGACTATTTCCCTCTTCTTACTATTGATATTATACTGGTAGGGTCGTCTACTACACGTCACTCCCTCTCTCTCTATTATTTCCCTGGTTTTTCCTCATCCATTAGAATGGGATCCATTTCTTCCTTATTCTAGCCTCTCTCTAGAGCCCTCTCCATATCTCATATCTTCCTTAGTGCTTCCCCCAGTTCCCCCATGCACGCAGAGTGATTTATTTTTCTGACTCCATTGTCATCACACCTTCATCATGCAATAAAATCTTGATCGATGTGTAAAATGACCTAATGTACCTACCTCTTGGCCCCTTCAAAAACTCCTTCTCTATAGGAGTATATGACTTCGCAATATCAACTACAAACTCAGTAATAAATCCTACAATAATTTTGTCTAACCAAAAATCCACTATGCGTGTGAATTTATTATTAACCCTCTCCAACCGTGCGATATTCTTAGTATTCCACTCTACTGGCATTATCCGATTAGTGGGATGAATATCCTTCAACCTCAATATCCACTCTTGCAACAACTCTGGATAATAACAGAAAAATGTCTCATGAAAATCAATAAACACATACCTTTGCAAATATTGGCGCGGTGTATACTTGGAGCTTATGTTATCTTTTTGTGCAAACTCAAGCTTCCTTTTGTCCAAAAATCTTTCAATCTCCTTCTTATTTGGATTACATGGCCTAAACATCCCTTTATACCATTACATTCTCTTTACTATCCTTCTCATCAAATCCCTTCCATTCCGCTCTTCTGATTTTCGACCAGCAGCAAAACCATTTGTTGGATGTATGGGATGACCTGGGTTCTACCTTATCTCTCCAAAAAAACCCTAGAAACCATAGGCCCTTCTGGAGACAAGAAGGAAAAACTACACACATAGTACACAATGCAGTCTCACCCGACATGGATTATGGGTGACTACAAGACCCATATGTGTTCATCCATGGAAGGGGTGGTACTCATTGGGATGTTGAGAAAATTGATGGGGAATTCTTCAACCTAAATGACATAAATCTATAGGAAAAAGAGTCGAATTCTGAGACAAATGTTGTATTTAGTTGATCCTTTATGGATATTGGTACCTCATTATATCTAGATAACCCGTTTGTAAATGAATAAAATTTGTGGCCCATGAATTCATTAATTATTTCATCGACAAAGTGAGTGGGGAACGGGACTGTCATGGTATATTTATTAATCCCTATGAAATTGACACAAATTCGTAGTTTCTTGGGGTCATTCTTTTTCGGTTGTACTACCATAGATATTTCCCATTCTTATTTTTCAATTGGGTAAATGATGTATGCTACTAGCATTCCTTCAATTTATTTTTGGACAATGGAATTAAATTTGTGGGTTAACTTGTATGGATTTTGTTTAATCGGATTTTCCCTCGGAATAAGTTTGATCTTCATTTCTCCAATTTCTTCTACAAGTCCTTTTAAATATTTATAGTCCTGGGAAAATACATATTGATATTCTTTTATTAGATCTACTATGTCAGTTGTCTTTTTTTCCAACCAATAGTCACCTACTCGTACCATTTTCATTTGATCATCCTTTGATATGTTGAATTCTTTAGTCTTGATTTCAACATTCATCCACTCTGGTGGTTTTTCTTCTTCAAGGTGTCGTTCCCCTTCTTCAATTCTAGTAAATTTTTCCATAAAGTCAGTTTGTTCGTGATCTTTCTTTTCTTCCTTAGATATTTTTAGTGTTGATTTTATATTGTTTTTCAGCATTGGGTGATCCTTTATCCATCTGAAGCTCTGGCCTGGAAAACTTATATTCTCCATTTTGATTCTTCAAGCTATCATAATTCCTTTGTTTTATTTCAAAACGAGGTTGCAATTCCATGTCGATATGATATTAAATGACATCTTCCCTTTTTCTCTTTGTGTAGTTGGAGTCAGTTTTTTGAGGAAACTTTTAATCTGACATGCTACTTCTCTTATATGTTCCTCTTCTTGGATGAATTTGAAGTTTTCAATAAATTTTTCTTTGATGTCAAACCAATTTATCATATGGCCACAATATTCTTTGATATTGTACCATTTACTTGGTATTTCATCTAACATGCTTGGAAACATATGGGACCATAAACGTTCATCTTTGTATTGGATTCTTCTCCATTCTTTCTCACAATTATGAATATGTTCAAATGGATCATACCCAATTTTAAAAGTGGGAATGTCAGCGGATTTGGCTAGACTATTTTCCTCGAAGAGTTCTATGAAGTATGTTGATACATTTGTCTGCATTTCAAGTCTGGGGGAATGTGTTTCCCACCATCTTGTAGCCTGGCCTATGAAGGTTTGTACTAGGATTTGTGTCCTTCCTTGATCACCAATAAATTTGGAAACCTCTTTGACATGTGTCGAAGGTGCATTCCATTCATGATATCGTAAATGATTGAATTTTTAGTTGACAGTTGGAATGAGGGTGGGATTTTTTCGATGTTTATTTTAATACACTATAGGTATTTCTTCGATCGAGAAGAATGTCCTTTGATGTTTTCTAGGAATAACTTCAATGGACCAACAATATTTCACATCTTCTTCGTAGTTTTATAAATTCCTTTTATACAAAACTGAGTCTGAATTATGTCTCACCGACATAGGATATTCTCTCAAAATTCCTCCTTGTGCATTTAGTTCAACATAATATTTTTTCTCATAGACTATTTGATAAAGGAACCAAGTTTATTGATCCTCGTCCCATGATTCGTTCAAATTTTTGACTCCTTTTGGGTCTAGAGGGTTGATTATTTTTCTTTCGCTTCATTTTAATTTTATTCTATCTCTTTCAAGGGAGATAGTCGCTTTCATTTTTCGACCCCATGGAAGACCAACAAGTGTTGTGTATTCTAGCATCCCCTGAACTAGGTCGATTACCTCAAAGTCGAATTGATTTGGTGTACCCATAATTTGAGTTTTGAAATTTCTAAGTATACTGAAGGGTTCTATCATTATTTGATATTCCATCTTGAGGTAATTAAAAGTCGGTGCTAATGCGGGTAAACCCATTCTTATCCAAGTTTCTCGAGGTAAGATATTGACTTGAGATCCAAAATGAACAACTACTTGTTTTATTAGTACTTCATTGATTTCCAGATCGACTCATGGGTCATAATATTTATGCTGAGAAGAGAGCTACTTGACATCCTTGAAGGGTCATTTTCCTTATTTATATTCTCTTAATATGTTGAGCAAATCTAGAAATTGACCAATTGATTGTTTTTACTTTAAAAACTGTAGGAATTCTTGTATAGTATGGTCATTTTGTCTTCCTTTATTTTGCTAGTCTTGGTTAGAATTATTGAATAATCTAATGGCTTCCATCATAATTTTTTTTTATTTATCAGGATCTGGGAAGAGGCTATCCTTCCCTCTCAGTCAGTCTTGTGAAGGGATATTGATAATATCTCTCCCAACGCCAGATCTTGTGATGATATTTAAGTTTTTTGAATTGAGTACTTCTTCTTTTGATATTTCATGTAGAATATTGACGTTTTTTCTAGTCATAATATTGTCGAGTACTATTGGAAATATTCAAGTGAATGATCGTTGATGTCGCATACATTAAAACATTTCAAATCGATCTGATATTTTATCAAACAGTGTGGGATAATATGGTTGTCCTTCCAGTTTTTATGGACCTAACTCCTCACGTAGGTATAATAATATATTTTCATGTAATAAATTTCAATCCTAATAAGGCCTAGCAATAAGGAAGAATAAGTCAAATGTAACAAGACCTAATAGAAGCTTCCACTTCTAGAAGGATCTTCTTCTAGATTGTTCTTTTGGATAGACATATTTAGTATAAATAGGAGTAGAGGGTATGATAAGTTTTTTCTTGGATATTATTGTAATAAATCTCTACTCTACTGGAGGTTTCCCCCTTGAAGAGGTAAGTGAACATTTCTCTCAGTAATCAAAGTGCTCTTTCTGGTGTTATTATGGTATTATTTTGGTATTATTGTGGTGTTGTTATGGTTATATCGTTGTTTATCTTCCATTTTAAGCTAATTATTTATGTTCGGCATACTATTTTGTATCTGGAATATTACAAGTGGTATCAAAGAACCTTCCTTGACAGAAAATTGTGGGTTAAAGTTTCTTCAGGGTAGAGACGTATTCTGGCATCTTTAAGCTAAAGAGAGGAATACTACACACTTCACCTATCACCCATTTTCTGTGTGGTCCCAACCTCCTCCTTTCGTGTTCTCTTTCCATCATGGCCCACACCCGTAGCCAATAATTGGAAGCTCACTTCAATTCCTTGTAATCTAATTTCAAAGAAATCCAACAAGAAGTGAGACAACTCAGTGCCAATGTTGCCTCTGTCAATAAAAACATGCATTCCTCCATCGACGCAAAAATAGAGGACCTCAAACAAGACCTCAATCAATACCTTGCTACCCAGCATGACTCCTTCAATACCCAATTTGTCTCCTTCACTATGATAATATATGCCAAGATGCATATCCATGCATATATTCCCTCATCTGACCCACATTTGCAAACCTAAGGTGAAAATTCCTCTCATTCCCATAATTTTCAGCCCCATCATTTTCAGCATGACCTATGCCTTCCACATGTGGATGTCACCAAATTTGATGGATCGGATCCCACTGGATGGGTAACTCAAATGGAACATTATTTCTCTTTGTATGGCATTACAGATGAGTTGGCAAAACTCCAGTATGAGGTTATCCATCTAGATCAAGAACATTGGCAATGGTGGAAATGGAGAAAAATTTCCCCCCAAGGGTATGTGGCTTGGAAACACTTTGTGGTAGAGATTTATGAATGCTTTGACACTGAAACCAACCATTTAGGTCATTTGACAAAGTTTAAATAATCTGGCATAGTGGAAGAGTTTATATCCACTTTTGAGCAATTGGATTTCCGTAGAGAGGGCATGCCTGATGTTTTTTTCTGAGAATTTTTTATCAGTGGCCTCAAGGATGAGATTAATTCCCATGTCCTCATGTCTTAGCCTCACAATTGGGTGGACACTACTAAAAGAGATAAGGAAGAAAAACATGTTGTCTCTTCTCAAAACCAAAAACCCTCTTTTATTCCTCGCACTAAACTAGTCACTCTCACTCCTCCTTATTCTCCACTTAAGATCCAAAAATCGACCAGGTTAGAAATGGTTGAATACCAACTTAAAGGTCTTTTTTATAATTGTGATGACAAATATTTTCCTAGGCAGAAATGTAAGGAGGAAAATATTTTTATGGCCATCTCAGAGGATGTTTGGAAAGATGATGTTGAGGCTCCCCTTGTGACCGTGTCACCTAAGCACACTCACATGACCCCTCCCTTAGAACCTCCCAAAGTAGAACCGTTCATTTTCGTAAATGCTCTCAGTGGTTTCTCTACTACCCAAACCCTCAATATAATTGGTTACATTAAGCATAGGAAGGTCATCATTCTTGTTGATAGTGAAAGAACCCATAATTTTATTCATCGCCACATTTCCAAAAAAACTAATTTCTATATATGTACCATCTATAATTTTCAAATCATGATTGCCAATGGCGGGTCCATGAAATGTGGAGGGATTTGTGAAAATGTGTGTCTCCAAATTGGTTAGCACCACATGAAATATCATATGTTTGCTATCGAAATGGGCGGTTGTGACATTGTGTTGGGTGCAGAATCGATAAAGACTTTGGATCCCATTCTCATGGATTTTAAGGAACTAACCCTGCAATTTGACCAAGAGGGACAAAAATATAAGTTCCAAGACATCACCATAGGTTCATCGGAGATCATCAGTTCCCATCGCATGGAAAAGATTCTAAAAAAAGGTCATTCTGGAATTATTGCACAAGTCCATTCCAGTCAAGCCACTGAGAAACCCTCTGTGTCACAGGATCTCCAATCCATCCTCTTCAAACATCAAGTGGTTTTTCCCACTCCCTAGGGAATCCCTCCTTCTTGTGGTTTTCATGATCATTCCATTCCCCTTGTCCCCAGACTCCCTCCTCCCAATATATGTCCCTATCGTCATGCCGTTTCCCAAAATAGTGAAATTGAGAAAATTGTTCAAGAATTTCTCAACACAGGTGTTATCTACCGCAGTACGAGCCCCTAATCCTCTCCTATGGTCATGGTCCTTAATAAAGAATGTTCTTAGCACATGTTTCATGACTTTTTCACCCTAAAAAAACTCACCATTAAAGAAAAATTTCCCATTCCTATCATTGATGACCTATTGGATGAATTGAGTGGCGCCCGATTCTTTACTAAACTTGGTATTCGTTCTAGCTACCACTAGATACATATGAACGAGGAAAACATTCCTAAGACTACATTTTTCACTCATGTGGGCCACTATGATTTTTTGGTCATGCCCTTTGTCTTGTGTAAGGGTCCCTCCACTTTCCAAAGCCTCATGAATCATGTCTTTTGTCCTTTTCTCTTTCATTTTGTCTTAGTTTTCTTTCATGATATCCTCATCTATAGTAAAACCTGGACAACCCATCTTGCTCATGTGGATCAAGTTCTCCATCTACTCTCTCAGCACCAACTTTTCATCAAACAATCTAAATGTGCTTTTGGCACCTCGTAAGTCGAGTACTTAGGTCATCTTGTTGACAAGGCCGGTGTCATGGTGCATCCTAAAAATATTGAAGCTATGCAAGATCGGCCTCACCCAAAGATTCTCAAAAGATTGCATGGATTTATGGGTTTAATAGGTTATTATCACAAGTTTGTTAAGAATTATGGAAATATTGCAGCACCTCTCATTGCTCTCCTTAAAAATAATTCTTTCACTTGGACTCCAATAGCTGCTCAGGATTTTCAAACCTTGAAGATGGCCATGTGAACCACTCTAGTCCTGGACCTTCCTGATTTCACAAACACCTGTGTCCTAGAATGTGATGCTTCTGGGAAAGGAATTGGAACAATCCTTATGCAAGAGGGTCGACCTTTGGCCTTTACCACAAAACAACTTTTAGAGCAACATTTGGGAAAGTCAGTCTATGAAAAGGAAATGTTGGCTATTATGTATGTCGTGGATCTTTGGCACCTTTATCTATTAGGGAAACACTTTCAAATTAATATAGATCATCAAAGCCTCAAGTGTTTTATGGAAAAATGCCTTTCCTCCCTAGAGAAACAAAAATGGGTGACTAAGCTCTTTGGATATGATTATGAGATTATTTACAAGAAAGGCAAAGACTATTTGGTTGTTGATGCACTTTCCAAAGAATATGAAGATGAATGGTCCCCATTTTCTCTCTCCTTCATTGTACCAAATTGGCTCCAAGCTATTCACTAGGAATGGCTACACGATCCCAAAAGTTTTCATATGATACAACAATTGCAGGCCAATTCTCCAGTTTACCCAGGGTACTCTTGGCTCAATGATGAGGTTCGATACAAAGGTCATTTGTACTTAAGTAAATAGTCAAAACTTAAATCCATGATACTTTTTGAGATTCATGCTACACCCACCGTTGGGCACTCAGGGTTTACCAAAACCTATGACTAGGTCAAAGGTTCTTTTTTCTATGATGGTATGAAACAAGATATTCACAATTTTGTGGTTGAATGTGATGTTTGTCAACACAACAAGGGAAAAAAAATCAAATCTCCTGGCACACTACAACCGCTTTCAATTTCACCTTCTATTTGGAGGGATATCTCTATGGATTTTATTGTAGGCTTACCTAAATCAGGCAATAAATCAGTCATCATGGTGGTAGTTGATCGTCTTTCCAACTATGCTCATTTTTTTTCTCCTCAACACACATTTACAACCTACATTGTGGCTCAACGTTTCATGTATCATATCTTCAAACTTCATGGCATGCCTCATTCTATTGTTTCTAATCATGACCCAACTTTCACCAACAATTTTTGGCAAGAATTGTTCAAGCTACAAAGCACCCAATTGCATCTTAACACAACTTATCATCCCCATACTAATGGTGAAACTAAATTTGTCAACAAGTGTTTGGAAACATATTTGAGATGTTTTTCATCGGAAAGGAAAAATGAATGGGATCAATGGTTACCACTATCTGAATGGTGGTACAACACTTCTTACCATACATCTACCCCCATGAATCCTTTTGAAGCGATATATGGAAAAAATCCACCTTCAGTTCTCTCATACTTTCCAGTTGTCTCTAAGGTCCAGGCAATTGACCAAATGCTTATAGCTTGAGAGGATACTCTATGTACCCTCAAAGATAATTTGGTCATGGCCTAAAATCGCATGAAGCAACAAGAATATCAAGGTTTCTCTGAATGTCAATTTGAAGAACTTGGAGATCAGGTGTTTCTTCGACTGCAACCTTACAAGAAAAATTCCCTCAAGGTTGATCATTCTCAAAAATTGGCACCCAAATTTTATGATCCTTGTACTATTCTCAAGCGTGTGAGATAGGTGGCCTATCAGTTATCGTTTCCCATTCATTCTAAGATACATCATGTTTTTCATGTTTCCTTCTTAAATAGGGTGATTGGAACTAAGTTCCAAACTCAAACCAGCCTTCCCGAGTTGGATGAATAAGGATCCATTTGGCTACAACCACAAGCAGTTTTGGATGACCATGAGCGTCGTCTACATCAGTGCACCATCAAGGAAGTGTTAGTCCAGTGGAAATATACAAATCCAACATATGCCACTTGGGAACCAACTACCATTCTATAGCAATTTCCTCATCTAAATCCTTGAGGACAAGGTTGTTTTTAAGGGGGAGGACATGTTAGGGACCTAACCCCTCACGTAGATAGAATAATATATTTCCATGTAATAAAGGTCAATATTGATAAGGCCTAGAAATAAGGAAGAATAAGTCAAATTTAAGAAGACCTAATAGAAGCTTCCGCTTCTAGAAAGATCTTCCTCTAGATTGTTCTTTTGGATAGACATATTTAGTATAAATAGGAGTAGAGGGTATGAGAAGTTGTCTTGGATATTAATTTAATACAGCTCTACTCTTCTAGAGGTTTCCCCCTCGAAGAGGAAAGTGAACATTGCTCTTAGTAATCAAAGATCTCTTTATGGTGTTATTCTAGTATTATTTTGTTATTATTGTGGTGTTGTTATGGTTATATCATCATTTATCTTCCATTATAGCTAATTATTTATGTTTTTCAGAGTATTTTGTATCTGGAATATTACACCAACAATTGTAATATTAGGTTCGACCTCAACTTCGACCACAGCCTATGAATCAACCTCGGTCACCGCATCCTCGTCCTTCACCATAGTAATCATTTCTTCGATCATAATTATTATTTTGGTTAGTATATTCTATATGATACATTGTTTGTACATTGTCTCAATTTCATGCATTTAAATATCATTTATATGTTTTGTGATTATGAGTTTCACAGATATGACACCACTTAGTGTTCTTTAAATTATGTGGGAAATCTTGCACAACATGGTCAGTTAATGCTTCACATATATTACAATATGTTTGATCTTGTACTTTGTGAGCATCTACTATTACTGGCGGATGATCGATGAGGCTACAAGTATCCTTTGTATGTCCTTATTCAAAAAATGTAGTACACCATAATTCATTTCTTCTTTTGGATAATTTTTTATGGTTTGTTGTAAATGATATATTTCTTATTCTAATCTTTCGGTTGATGGGCCATCATCGTCTGACTCAATGTGTTGTTCTTTCTATAATGCATTTTCATGGGTATTTATTTAGTACATTCGTAATGGTGAATGGATTCGTTCTAGAAGACTAGCTACATACCATTTTACTAACAAACACTGATAGATAATGGTTAGTATTTGGATCAAAAGACATTTGAATCTTTCTTCATATTCTCGGAACAAATCGCGTGGTATTTGTTTTATTTCTTTCAATTTTTGAGTAGCCAAGTGTGTGACATATTGGACTTTGAAGAATGTTAGGAAGCTATTTTTTATTTCTTATTTTGATTGAGCCTAATTTTTTGTGAAATTCATAAACCATGTTAAAGCACAATGTTGAAGGGTAGCACCAAATTGTGCCATCTTCTTATATTCATCTTTGATTTCTACAACATCCCAAAATTTCTCACACACAAAACAATGTCTTTTGGGGTCCTCATCTCCCTCATAGGTGGGGATGTGGTTAAATCCCATTTTTATTTTCTTAGGAGTAATCACTTTTTGTGTTACTTGGGTTACCACAATTTTCAACTAAGTTTTCGAGTCTTCATTTGGTTTTTGATGTGTTACCTCTTATGTCAGTCGGTCTTCTATTGGATGGTTTTTTTGAAATAATTGCTTCTTGTTGACTATGGAAATTATTTCTTCGGTATGAGAACTTTGGTCTTTATACTTGACTAAACGTCACTCCAATGGTCGTGTCGGTTCACAAATCTAATTTTTTAAATTAAATTCTTCTATTGATAATATATTTGGTAGGGGGGTCGATTCGGTGAGATCCTTGATTTGAATGAGCATGTTTTCAGTTTCATTTCTTCATGACCCAATGATCAGCATGTCTCGTAGGTTTCCATGCTCTCCAGTTCTATACCACAATATTGAGGATTGGTCGTCAATCTTTTATTTGCAGCATAGTTTCTAGAATGAGGGAAGAGCCTATTGTTGTGACTGACTCTTTGTAATCCATTCTTTCAGGTTGGTCTTCCAGTTGATAGGAATTCATTCTATCCTCTATCAACTGTGCATCACTTGTTTTGTTAGGTGTCGTCGCAGCTACTGTTATTTCCATATCTGTTCGATTTATTTCAGACTCAGACTGCTCATGAACTCTATCAGGATGACCTTCCCCGATCACTTTTCTATTAGAATTATAACTAATCCACAGGTTATTAATCTATTCTATTTTATTTTTCTTTTTATCCTATTCCAACATTTAGATGTCAATATCTTGATTATGTGTTTTTTTCCTCTCGGCGACATTTATACTTCAGTAATCGCAACTCCTGGTATTTTGTTCTTGTGGCATATAAAAAATTCTACTGACCCCCCATCGCCAATCCGACTTACTCAAATTCTATGGTGTTGGCCATGTTCATTTGATAAGAAAGTAGTCCCAGGATTGTCTTGCGTCCTTGTACCTTGCATTGATAAATCCTTCCCACTCTTCGTCTCTTTATTCAAAGTTGTTATTCAGTAGTGGTGTACCTATTCGAGGTTGTTATTCTACAATGTCACCGACTCCCTTGTCAAGGAGGAATTTTTGAAGCAGTGTCAGAACATTGCACAAGAATCCTTTGTGCAAGTCGGTGTAAAAGTTTTCTTTTATTTTATAAAGAGATGTTTGATATTCAATGGCTTGATCTGAGATAAAATCTTCAACAATTCTCTGAAACCAGTCATGCAAATTAGGTCGTCCTTCGGTTGTGAGCTTGAGGCCTAATTTATTGTTGGTTTTTAAATTATTCATTACCTGGTTTGTTGATGTACTCAAACAAGGATTATGGGAGGGCTTCTAGAAATCTCTCTTGAGTCTTCGAGAAGAATCTTGATCATGTTTCTACTAATGAAAGGTTGTTTCTTCATGCATAATTCTTGATGTAATTCTCAGTTTTTCACTCCCACCATTCGCATATGTCTTGTAGAGTTAGAATTTATGTAAATTTTTTAATGCCCAAGTCCAGAATTACTGGAAATGGAACAAATGTTGTAATCTAGGGGAAAGTAAGAGATACTTAGCAGTAGTTCCTTACATAGGAAAACATAGAATACGTAGATGTAGACATAGATGAATACATACATAAGTATTGAAAGCCCAAATAATAACACTTTATTATATGATATATCAATACAACACAAAAGGTTACATTGTCTCTCATAGAGCTTGTCTATTTATACTTCTATATATAGTTACTAGGAAGTTGTAGCTACATAAATACCATGGTCAAACAGTTAACATATACCTCAATCAACTTATACTTCCGACTTCGATGATCGACCGACTAGCTCTTATTCTACCGTAGGGTCTAGTCAACAAAGTCGACTATCCCCTACAATAGTGTGCACAACTTCATTTGTGCACATGCACTAGATTAACCAAAAATTTTGGGTGCCAACATGCCCCCACCAACTATTACTTGGTTCGTCCTCCTACCAACTACCTCGTGGAATGGTCATTGGAATGGACAGAATAGTTATTTTGTGTTCATACACAAACTCCTTGAACCAACACTCAGGCTTAGTGAGGTAGCCCTAAAGATCCTGGGTAATTTGAAAAACTACATCAACCTCTATGGTTATGACTTGAGGATTTTTCCAGTCCATTGTGTTGATTTTATCAATTAGGGGGGTGGCCGTGAAATGCGTATCTGAGAGGTGAATGAATAATATCAAGGGCTTATCGATCACATAATTGATAATCTTTGATATAATCTATTTCTCAGCCCGAGCTGCAATGATCTCTTTCATTTATGTTGCAATTGCAAGCATCACAACGGTGCGCTCCCCAGGAGGAAAAGAATCCATGTCACAATTTTTTTGTACGACCTAAACTTCAACTGTGTGAACCCTATCATGGATAACATTCAGTTTGAGGGGACTTTGTAAATGGTTCCAAAAAGTAAAGTTGTGATCGACCAATGCTGAAAAATTCTTGGCGTGATTTAAACCCTCCTAGAAGACGACTTCTTCAATAGAAATATGTCTCTGTAATTTTATCTCCTTCCTCAATAACTCTTGAATTTGTGCATGAATTTCTATATTTTGATATTGTAGATCATGAATGCGCTCATAAAATTCTCTAATTTTTTGAATGGCAATAATTTTTGTCTAAACCTCCTCATGTTAACATATTTATGAGTAGGCCTCGTCCACAACAGTGAATACCTTGGTTTGGATAGTTATCATGGCCTCATATTGGCCCTTAGTTTCTAAATGAACATCCACTTCAGCAATATGCAAGGCATAAAGGGTTTCCTGAGCCTCTTTGATTTCATGGCATGCGGGGGCTTATTTTTTTAATTGGGATCATGTAGCTACATGATTGGAGACTTCCTAATCAAGGTGAAGGCATAATTGGGCCTTCTCTCTAGTGAGAGTGTGGTTTCGTTCCCCCAGCTCATGTACCATAGTCATGATAAATATCTCAATATAAACAATAGGGATATATGGCATATTGTGTTATGTTTGGGTCGATTCAAATGAGATCATTGCATGAGGATTGATATTGAACACTCTGCATTGGTCTGTTCCTGGAGAAAAGATGGCTTGGGGTGATGGGGGTGGTAATTCTTGGGGTGATGTTATAGCCAGATGTCGGCCCAAATTATCCACCTTCCTCACCATGTCACTTTGGAACACCTTCTATTTGGCCAACTATGCTTGAATCTCCTTCAATAATTTGGCTAATTGTTGGCCCCATGTTGGGGAGCCAATATCTACTTGTGGGGGGTTAGAGATATGTTGACGTTTGTTGGAACCTAGTTGGGATTTTTCTTTGGATGTTTGTAGTGGAACTTCTTATTCGATAGGATTTGCATGGGATGGATATTATTGATATCCCTCTAGGTTGGAGCTAAGATAAATATGAGTGGCATATTTAGTTTTGGACCCACTCTTTCACTTTTTCGTAGCCGCGAAACCTACATTAGATCCATGAGTGATATGTTCATGGATTTTATTTTATCTTATCTCAAATGCATATTTTATCATCGAAAAGGGAGGATGGTAGTCAATCCGACCATTTTTCAAATCCATCCATAATATCCATTTTTGCAATGTATAAGGGGATCTCAACTATCGAATTGCCTCTAGCTACATGGGGATAGACAAAAACATTATGGAAATTAAACTTAAAATTAAGATAATCAACATACCTATGAAATATATGTGTCAGGATGCGTACTCTCTCAGATGAAGAAATGATCAACTATGTGTACCATTGATGGAAGGATTTTCTAATCATCGTGTGGGTCTCTTCCTTCTTAGAATGCAAGAGTGGTAAGAACCAGGGGAAAAGAAAGGATGGTGTGCCTTCCATGTCTATTTAAAATCTAGGTGGTGGTTTCCATAATACCATACCAAATAAAATGATGACCCATTTATAGTGAAATTATTTCCGTTCATCTTGAATATTCAGATAGTTAGTGATGAACGCTTTGAACAAGAAGGGGGCCCATGCCATATAACTCATGTTAACACAATGTTCCACAGTGAGGAATACCCCTATAGTGCATTCTTCCTTCCAAAACTTGTGAATGATCTTGCATGAAAGTAGCTTTGTGGAAAATTGGACCGTTGAATTATTTATTTCAAGGATTACAACCCCTCACTTTCCACTATGTGTGCCGAATTTAAAATAAAAAATCCTCCTGTGAGGTATCCTTTACTTTGAGACCATCTGTAAGATATACATTGTACATGGGAAGGCCAAAATCCCATGTATAATTTTCTAATCAAGTAGATAGGGATGGTCTAGCCATAGGTGTCCCCCATGCAATATGGTAAGGAGGAAACATACATAGTATTGAAAGGCCTAGGAACAACCAAGATGTGGATTCTTAAGGATGGAGAGAACATCGGATATATTTAGAGGTATTTCCCATTCCTGAATCAATACTTTGTCATTCCTATGTTCTCTTTGGAAAATATCCATGCACCTATTGGACTACAGCTTGGGAAATAGAGAGGGATCCCTAACATTATAATCGACACACCTGTGCAGGGAAAAGTTCCTGAATGTAGAAGCCTCAAATGGTACACAATATGGTAGTGATGGGTTGGGAATTGGCTCTTCCTTCATGGCCTTAGACTACAATCATGTGTGGGGTTTTATTGAATATTCCATACAAGAAACGGTGATGAGAAAACCAAAATTCCCCAGGAAAAAGGGGATACTTATGTATGCTAACACCTTACTAGGAGAGGAGTGGAGGAGGCCTTTCTAAATGTAGAGATAAATTAAGGAGGGGGACTGTGACACTCATTTTTAAGGGAATGAAACTATAATGATTCTTACCATTCCTTGAATATGGATTTACTGGATTGTACTTTGCTTGAGCTAGTCTATACCATGTTCCATCCTAGCCATTGGATTCATAATTAATTCCTACTTTATTATAAATTAGGAAAATCATCCTACTATCAATGACATTAATGGGCCCATATTCCCAAAATTGTATGAAGTTGACATGAGGTGTAAATACATGTCGATCGATTGTTACTATCATAAATATGTTGTTTCCTATAGATCTTGTAAATTGATGATGACTTCGCCAACATCGTACATGCGTGAGTATTATTATTTAGAGGCATCAAGCATGTTCTTTTGTGCCCCAATATCGTTTTATTTCTATCTTAATTGGACATAGCCACCCCTAGTGGGTCTCAAAATTTTCTCATTCGATCACAATCAGTCAGTTCTCATCATGGAGGAGCTATGCTAGGCTTGACCAATTATGGTATTATCCATTGGTTAAGAGTTCTTCTACAGTATGCCCAACTCGTCTATTTTCCCAATGGGGATATATAAGAGTACTGTAGGGAACATTTCCTTAGTGGGTATTGATGGGGTATCCATGTCCATTTTCTTTGCACACGACCTTGGTGAATTCCTAGTGGAGAATCAAGAACCTGGGGTTATGGGATGTTTTTTTGGAAATATGCGTTGGGCATTCATATATTGACTACATGTGTTACATAATTTCTTAGCTATCCATCGACTTTTTAAAGGGAATCTGTATTGATGGATATATTCCCTCTGTCTAAATATTTCTCACATAAACACTTATATTGTTGTCCATTCTTGATAAGATTCTCAATGCGCTAACCACCATCACGTAGGAATTATTATGAGCATGGTGTCAAGGGAGTGAACACGATAGGGTTTAGGAACTTGTTGTCTCTAGGAAATTAACATATCCACCAGATATGATCCATCATACTGGTAGGATCCAAATTCCTCCTCGTGCACTTCTGTGTAGATATGTGTGCATCTCCTTGTCAACAATTCATGTAGTTTTTTTTCCACCTTTCCATGGCTTCTTCAGAGTAAATGTCATAAGACTTGATTCTCCACAAACTTAACTCTCCATCTGTGGTGGGATTGATATAGTATTCCATGTGGCCATTGATCTTCTAAATGATTTCAATTATAGATATCCATGCATCCTCATCCACTATCTCATTGTACTTGTCTCCTTTATTTGTATCTAGAGGTGCGATCATGTGTAGGGTATCTGTCTCAAAGGAAACATCCCTCTTCTTTAGATTCAACACTGCATTATTTTCAAAGGCCCAATCAATGGAAAAAAATGTAGGGTATGGATTGGAGTCATCCATAATTTCTATGACCTAAACGTGAGACTTTGTCTTCTCCCTTTCTATAGTCACCTCAATTTCTCCAGTCGACCTATAGGGTAGATCCTGTATTGATTTTCCAACCACAACTGGATGGGTGACTATATTGGACTAGATTTTCCCATAAACTCCCATGAATTCTTTGGTAAAATATTCACATCAAAAACTAGGTCCAACATGACACCATTCATTCCATAACCACCAAGCTCAACTATCAGTTTGAACTCTCTGCTAGTGCGTTTTTTCTCAATGACTTGACACACCTACCGTTTTGGTAGGGGATATGATATATATCTATATGTAATCTCTTTCCCCATACAAGTGGATAACATATAGAATAAATTCCTTGCAGCATCAACATCATTAATCAATCTCAAATAACAATGTAATAAATCACTTGATCTTTAGTGTCTATCTCACGACCCAAGTCACGCAATGCTTCTTTGTGCATTGTGTGCTTAAAATCCTCAAGATGATGTTCCTTAATTTATATTTTCTCTATGAAACATAGTTATTCTTGTCTACATTCTTCTTCCATCAACCTATGCATTACATGTTTCGTCTTTTTGCGCATGCGAGCTTCCTCCAACGATCGTTACAACACGTGCTGCAACTCCTCCTGGGTGTGATCCTCTTCTAGAGTTGATAGTATCACATGCTATATTTCTTTGGAACTCATCCTCCTCAAGTGATTTCTATTTCTCCCTCTATAATTCTTCATGGATACAAGAATCCTCAAATGATCTTTGTGTCATGCACTACAAATATTCATGTGCTCTTTCTTCTTCAATGGCTCTCTACACATCACACAAAAACTGATTTTGTTGGGAAGAATGAAACTTAGGAGGGAAATGTGTTGCCTTTATGATCTTACCCTATGACTTTTAAATGATTCTCTCAACCTACTAGAAGTCCCTTTATGTATTTTCCCCACCTCAAGTTATCACTCGAAAATCATCTTCCTCATCCTGCTTCTCATTCTTGTGTGGATCCACATGCACCATGTTGCAATGTGTATTCTTTCCTTCCCACTTCTTCAGTGAGTTAGGATAGTCCTTTGTGACTTTCTCGTGACTGTAACGATATGCACAAAACACACACAGTTTGGTGCAAAATGTCAATACATGACCAATCTCTATACAATTGAGACAAGTGTAGGGTCTACCGCCCCCTCCTCCATTTACTTATCTGTGACCATGTCCATATCCATCTCTAGGAACTCCTTGTATCTTCCTCTCTCGGCATTGCCATGATCACCGACCTTGTATTCTTATTGAACCTAGAATGCATCGTGAGTATTGACTTGGATCATCTAGAGTGTCTGGAAATTATTGACATCATGTCCCATGGATTTACCGAACTCATAGAACGAAGCATTGTGTTCTTTTTATAATTATCTAAACTTGAGAAGTGGGGTGGTGCATCTCCCCACTATTTGCAGATATTGCACCACTTTTCCTAAGGTCTAGTTGGAAATGGATTTGGTTCTCTCATCTCCACATAATTTGGAATTACGGGGCACTTATCCATGCGATGTCCCTTAGATCAACATGTGGTACACCATACATGCTCATGCACGCATTTTATTTTTTCCATATCTTACAAATGCATCATCATATTTGCTAACTACGACTACACCATGTGCCAATCCTATCGATGTCTTTGTTCCTACTGGTGTAGCCTCCAATTACATGGTAATATACATGAATTATTCTTGATTCATCACCTTTTCTTGGGTGAGAGGGACTTGAATATGGGGAAATAACCATGTAATAAACCACTTTCTATGTTGTACATCTTGGATTTGGAAGGTCATCCTATATAATAAAATTTGTAACCGCTGGTCATAGTACCACACGTTTTCTCCTTGTTTATGTTTAATCTCATTTATTTTAGTAATACACTCAAATAATGACGTAGGTTTCTAGAATTCCCTAAGAATATATTGCTTGACCTTTGTCAGGGACCTCACTTGTATCACTAGTGTAGAGGCCTTGTACTTCATATAAAACATCAGGGATCTATCCTTGAATGTATTTTCTAGCTGGGCAACCTTTTTTTCTTCGTCTGTGATCGTTTTCACATACCATATTTCTTCACACCTGAACCACTGTTGTTTTGCATCATCTTTACCCATTCCTTGGTACACAGGTAGCCTTAGGGTGCTATCATCATTCACCATCTTCGACCTTGAACTAAATCCCACTTTCTTCTTGGTGTGTGTCAGGATTCCCAAAAATAATACTCTCCTCAGTAAACTAGCATTACCTTCGCCTTCTTCTTCACTCATCTCTTCTCTTCTTTCTCCTAGTCCAGTGGCCTCACTATTTGTTGTTCTCTCTTCTTAATTACAAAGGCACAAAGGGGGTGGTTCAAACATGTGGGAGTTCCATCTTCTTATGAAATTCCTCGAGAGGTGAACTATATAATTTCCTACTTGCATCCACGTAAGACCATATATAATCGCCAATTATCATCCCCCACCACTAGGGGAGCCTCTGTATTCTTCTCCTTTGTCCATGCTTCCACTCTACACCTAATTTTCCTTCGAAGTTTTCGCACTCTGCAACAACAAAGGGTATCAAAATTCCTCCCTAGGGATCCTCTTTCTAATACTAGGACTACTACTACTATTACTACTATCATTGGTATCCCCACTAGACAATGTACTCTTGATGTTGTTCCTCTTCTCAGGCCTAGCTTTACTGGTGCTCCTCTATGTCACAACACAGTCTTTCTCACTTCCTCCTGGTGTTGTCTATTTTATCTTCATCCTCTACCCAACCCTTTGTTTTTCACCCCTTGGTACCTTCCTACCAATCCTATTATCCACTTTCTTTCTCAACTCAACTCTTCTTGTGTATCTCTCATCTCTATCTTTTCTTTTCTCCTCTAGGTTCATTCAATTCATCACCTCATTTCAATACATTTTGGATCATCCTCAAGGAATCCATATCCTCTCTCACTTTTCCCCTATATTCTCACCCCCGCCAGTGCTAGGCGAGTTTACATAGCCATCCTGTCAGGATCCATGTGCATCAACCCTTTCTCCATGAACAACATCTTGAACCAGATTGGAATTTCTTCTAGCATTCACTTTCTCATATTTTTTGCAAATTTTCTTTCATCCTTGCTGAAAGAATCAATGTAACCCACAAAAAAATCAATAATATATCCTTTCTTTACTTGAGAAAACTAGAAATAAATGGCTCAAGTCCACTTATTGTCCAATGTGTTTATCCTATCAAGTGTGGCTTGACCCCAAACTAGTGGTTCTAGAGGTCACAACGCAAAATTGGTAGCAATTTTCCTTTTCATCTATTCATACAACAAGAAAGGAAATTCAAAAAATAACGTCTCATGTATAATAGGGTAGAGATACTTGTCCTTACATCTCTTCACATTGAATCTCAAACCTTGAGGCTCCCATAGAGAAAAATCTTATTCCTTTGCAGTTAACAAATCTTGAATTTCCTCTGAGATGGATACCACCTCATTTCTTTCCTTCCTCGTTCAATACAAGACTTTCAGGTATGAGTAATGGAACCATTTTTTGGGTCATTTCACACTTGTGCATGTCCTTCTTAACACTAGGGATTTTAGACCCAGGGTTCATCCAAATTTGACCAACAAATCCCCGAAAGCATTGAAATATCAATATTAATCCAAGGCTGAAGAAGGTATCACCTAAGACACAATGAGGATCAAAAATACCATATGGTATTTTGTTAGGGATGAAGGAATAAACAATCAGAGATCCATCTGGGTCGACATTTAGGAATACCATAACTGACAACTTACTATTATCATTATGTAAAAATAATACACAGACATATCCAAATAACACATGAGTGACACATGATAGATCAGAACCACTGCATCTTTATTATTCTTCCCATTCCATTAAACATGGGAATATCTTAAGAAACACATACCTGGCAACAATAGAGTCTCATATTCCCTTAGAAATTTTCTAGAATTACAATAAAATGCTCTATGCACACCCTTTTAGAATTTGGACATATGAAATACTCAGAATTATAATCAGAAGCATTACAACAATACAATATTATAAAGTCTTAGAGATAACTCTACAACCATGCACAAAAACAAAAACTTGGTGAATGAACTGAATGAGTAACTCTATTTCTTTTGTCGTTGCTCCCTTTTATATCTTTCTCTACTCCGAGAGTGTTTTCTTTGTATATTCTACTATTCTACTCCACTTTCTCTACTAACTAACCGCCTTGCATGCTTCAACCACCTTCCTATGTTACACGTATCCTTTGTGAAATCGGGGCAATCTTAACTGCCTCACCAACTCATATTTTGTCTCCTCCATGTTGCCTTGTGTTGTTGGCAGTAATCATTTAGGGAAATTACCTCAAGATTCCTTTCTTTATTCCAGTAGACCTCTTCTTTATTTCTAGTGTTCTTCTCAAAACATGGACCAACGTGCATTTGGTATACCTTGGACATTGGTGCACAATATCAAAAATCAGTTTGGCACATGCTTCATGTCAATTCTCGTGTGTTATCTTGCGCATGTGAAAAACTAGAATGGGCACACACAACTTCATTTTGTATTTCACATGCAATTAAACAAAAAATTTGGGTGCCAACACTCTCCCCCTCTTTTACCCCCCACCCCCTTTTCTCTCTCCCTTATTCACTGTATCTCTCCCCCCCCTTCCTTAAATTTAAAAGCAACACTTCCCCTCTTTACCTTCACCCCTTTTCTCTCTCCCTTATTCACTGATTCTCCCCCTTCCTTCCATCCATTTATCTTATCCTCCTCCCTCTCTCTCTATCACCCTATCTCTCCCACCCTTTCTCTCTCTCTCTCTCTCTCTCTCTCTCTCTTTCAGGTTTCATCCTCACTTCCCTCTCTCTTTTTTTTTCTCTCTCTCTCTCTCTCCTCACCGCCATCTCTCTCTCCCCATCCTTTACCCCTCTCTGATCTCCTCCTCCTTCCCCTTTCTCTCTCCCCCACTATCCTCCTCTTCACTCCCCCATCTCTCTTTACCTTCTTAACCTCTTATCTCTCTCTCTATTACACCCCTCTCCTATCTCACTCTTTCTATATATATACCCCCATGTCTCTTTCTCTCTATCATTCTCTCTCACCCACATATACCTCTCTCTCCTACCACTCCCTGTCCCTCTATCCCATTCCTAGTTTGTCTTTCTCTCTCCCACTCTATCAATCTAATTTATCTCCCGCCTTCCCTCCCTCTCTCTCCTATCCCCCCATGTCTCTCTCTTTTCCCCTCTTCACCTAATAACAATAATGTGCACGCACTCCTACTTAGGAATGCGCACACACTTTATCAGGAATGAGGGAACACTTTTGGTTATGAATGCACACATGTTCTAAATATAAGGCATACTTATAATTAGGAATTCATACACATTCATGAGCACACATGCATTGTTTCTTAAGAATGTGTGCACATTCCATAAAGATATGAGTTGGAAAGTGTGTGTGGAAATTTAGTGAACATCAAGGTTACATGATTAAGAATGCATTCATGTTTCTAAGATCATGTGTGTGTTCCTATGTCACACATTCCTTCACACCCCATTGTCACTTTTTGGTCCATCAACTTCTTGTGGAAATCATTTTCCATTCTTTCAAAGAAACCTAGGCCTTCATGCTTGATCCATGGTGTAGATATAATGGGACTCAGGATGCCTTGTCTTCTCTTTCCTAGCCCTTTTAGATTATATCCCACCCACCTTAGGAGTTCAAAACGAATGCCTCTGGTATGATTTTCTAATTCACCAAGATACTCTTGAGAGACATGCAAGGACGGTGAGCTTACCAAAGTTTCCTCTGTCATGGTGTTGGCTTGGGAAGTAGTAATGGAATATGACCCTGCTTCTTTGTGCTCCTGGACTACTGCTTGGATCCTTTCCAAGGTCTCCTCATTCTCTTCCAACACTTTTTTTAGTTGAGCCATCATTTTCATGATCGTATTCTCTTGCAAGCTATCCAACTGAATGGCCTTCTCTCCCAAGTATACAAACTACACTCCATGCTTGTCCTAATATTCCATGACAATGAGGGATTCTTGGCATTCTTCAAACTTCTTCTTGAGAAATGGTAGAAGTTTATAAGAGGTCTTAATTTTCTTATCCATATTTTCCATCCTCTTGTTGAACATATCGACCTACTCCTTCAAGTGTTTTTTCTCTTCTCGAAGATGAGTACTGGTGGCCCTTATGTCCTCCAAATTTTCTCTACTTGTTTTATCCATGTTTACATCTACGATATTTTGTTCAAAGATCTTGTAGCTGTAATAGTCAAGGGTGTAAATTCTCTTATATCATCTCATATGAGGGACTTATAGATCACTCGATTCAACAACATGGATTCTTGAGGAAGTTAATATCTATTCTCTATTTCTTTGTCTTGAATATATATATATATTCTCAGAATCACTACAAGACGTCTAACATATCCTCACTATTATTTTGAAGGCATGTGAGGGTGGTTTTGATTGTGTGATGAGTTACCTTGTTGGTTACTTGCTTATAGGGTCATCAACCCTTCTCTACCTTGAAGTTTGGTTTCAAGACTTCAATGTTTAAATTTCTACATAAAACCAATGCCAATTCTTAACAATGGAGCAACCCGCCTATCAATATGGTTCTAAGCATTTACAATTCTATTTCTAGTGGTTCAGTCTGTTGGATTTGAGATGCCAAGACAATCCTCTATACATGAATGATCTATGCAGGTGATTTCCATGAGAAACAATCTAGAACTTGGTCAATTCCACTATATTCACCGTATGTATTCAGGCCGAGATGGAACAATGCACTGGCTCAAACAATTTCAAAGTTGGGAAACAATTCACAGAAGGTGAGAACAAATTTTGTGCTATGAATTAAGGAATCCAAAAAATCAACACTTCAACAACAAAAAAAATAATAATAGGAGCGTACACCAAATTCACCAATCAAATTGTTGTCAGAACCAAATTGATTTTCTTTTAAAGCCTATAAAATCTTGGAAGTTCCACTATGAGCTATAGTCCCAAGATAGTCAATTAAATTTTCTTTGGTCATAAGAATACCAGTATAAAATATGGTAATGGTCCCATTATCCTTATTTGGTTTCATGCAGATCTCCAAGTCAACACCATCTCCAAGTAAACTTGGGTTAGTCACACTAAAAAGCTATAGTTTATCTAGAGAATCGCTTGCATTACTAACAAGCTCCATAATTAAGACTTCTTTCTAGTTGTATAGGCTATGAAATATCAAAATGAGCAACCTATTGACCTATTCCTGATATTCAAATTTATCATTTGGTTATTTAGATTATACATGCACAAGTACCTTCTAACTATTCTAAGTTGCACTATCTTAATTTCCTTAGCAACAAACAACTTAGCATAGTAGTGAAATCAATAAACAAAGGAATGGATTTTCCCATGCGAGGAAAATATAGTCAAAACAATAAGAAATCGTCCAAGTTGAGTACAAAATTTCTCATGTAGAAGTAAATTCATCCAACTACAAAATAAAATGTCATCCATTTGCAAAACAAAATGCCTAGCAAGATGTCAAGTCATCTAGGAAGGTGGAAAATCACCCAGGAAAGTGAGAATTTGTACTGTGAATTGATAAATGTCCTAGGAAAGTGGGAAAACATCCCACTGAATTCAAAAATGTCCGAGGGAAGTGAGAAAATGCCTTGGGCAATTGGAAAATGACCCAAAAAATAAGAAATCACTCAGGCAAGGGTTAATTCATCTTAAGCGACACAAATTCTACTTAGGGAGAGAGTTATAGATCATAGGAGTGAGAGATTCAACCAACCGTTAGACTAAATTGAAATACAAACCCTCTAGATAAGTGGAACAATCAAATATTGAGAGCTATTGATATCTACGCAGAGTGGAATGAATGGTGGAATGAATGGTTGGTATCTCAGAGCTATTACCATTCACAAAAGTGCCAATGTAAATTATTGTGAGTTTCATTAACAAAATTCCATATGGGGCTTTCATGGTTGAGAAAGAATGAAACTAATTGCAGCAATTAACCATGAATAAACAACACGAATATATCACACAAAACTCTACACCACAACAATGAAATCAAACAAAATCAATCACCATGAACTCATAAATTGTACGCTTGAATGCTAAATGTGAAAATTAGCTTTGAATGGGGGATCAATTTTTCATTTCGCCAGTATTTGGTACAAGGATGTCTTGGTCTTGTTTTATATCATATTTCACTATTTCTATTGGCCAAAAGTCCCATTAAGATTGATATTGAAGGAGGAAATAGGGAGACTTGGGGATAGGGGAAGGATAACAACCATGACTCTTCATCTCCCTTTTCTCATCCTTCTCTCCTATTTCATTTTTTCTTTTTCATTAAATTTGATTTCCTTCATCTTTACAATTTCATTGTTGTACATAACTCACTTAACCTTAACTAGCACAACCAAAAACAAATTTGTGGTTGATGAACGCCAATAGGGGATGATAGAAAAAGAAAGGAGCAATTTAGGTTATATTTGTTGTATAAACTTGATATGAATCCTAATCATTAATAGATATACTCAAGAGTGTGTATATCTAGCCTAACATCAAAATTTGAAGAAAATTTTATAAACTATAATTCTAATTACAGTGTTAAAAAAAATTGTTTTACATGAATGAAGAGTGTGTATATTTGACCCTAACTTCAAAATTTGAACAAACGTTTATCAACTATAATCCTGCATATTTAACTGTGTTCTAGATGATACCTCGATTGTCTTTCCTAACCAACAATATAACTAAAAATAATATATAGATAGTCAAACCATGTGTTATCACATAGACTGTCATGGGTCAATAAAAATCTTTAGTTTGATTTTGAGTCATGGTTTTACCTTAGGTTATATGTTTTAGGTCCCTTTTCCCATAACAATTTTTGAATTTTGTGGTCATGGAGAAATTATGATTAAGTTTGGTTTTGGTTAAAAGTCATGGAGTCACATCTTTCAATTTTTCATTATGACCCTAACCTATCACCTTCTCCATGTTGTACGCTAACCCCATATTCTTGTCACTCATCTCATTAAAGTGTCATATCTAATATGATTTTTACACTACCATCTCACTAGGAGAGTTAGCAGCACCTATCAAGTACATATCACATTTATTATCATCATTTCTCTTTAAAAGGTCATGTCATCGGAGATCTCCTTGATTTCATAGGTAAATTTTAAATTAATATTCAAGGATCATTTTTATGGATGTATTAACCATTTTCTCCAAGTGTCCAAAACATCCTCCATCTTGGTGCTATGAACTGGTGTTACAGATAGGCATTGTGGATTTCATTGCGAACTAGCAGCAGGGGATGATTTGGCGGTTACACTACTTGCAGGTGCTCCTGAGAAGATATGAAGACATCACCCTCCAACTCCAAGCTACCAGGTACTTCATGAGCCTTCCCACCTTGTTTTAAGGAGTTGAAAGGGGTTTAGTGTCTTTCCTCTTATGGCATTGCGAACTGGTTGGATGGCGCTATGAACTCTTCTATAGACCTGTAATTGAGCTCTGAACCTTCTCCCATTTCTCTGTAGTTTATCTCTTGAAACCATTAGCATTTATGAACTTGAATTACCATGTATTATGATCCTTTTCCTATGCATCACTCTTTCTTACAATCTTTTCCCAAACCCTAACTCTGGCGCTGCGAACTCTATGCAGTCAGCGAGCGCTGTGAACTCTCTATTCTAGCATCCCTGCAAAGTAAATTTTTTTCCAATTCACCATCTTTTCAGAGTCCTCTTGAGTGGATAACCTCACTGGTAAAATATTTCATCCTCCTAAGGTACAAAACCCTCCTCAGGTTGACAAGTTTGTACAATTGGACGTGATTAATAAAAGGAATAACATTGGGTCTACTAAGAAATATAAGGCAATAGAGGAAAATGTAGAAGAAGGAGGATATTCTCAGTCCCCACAAAGAGAGGTTTCACCTTTGCCAACTCCTAGTCTAGTGGAGACTCCTTCAAATAGAGCCACAGGTCTGAGAGGGAGAAAGTTATTACTCTCTTCACCACTTGTTGCAGACAAGGTCAAGACCAGGAGAACTATTACTAGAGCATCAACAAAGTAGGAAAGCATTGCAGAGAAAGTGTCAATGAGAGACCCCATCCAGAAAAAGGGCCAAAATGTACCTATCAAATATCCCATTGAAGTTGTATACATAACTAATACTCCATAAAATCCTACCTTTAAGAGGATGAATAGACAACTTAAGGAGGCCAGAGATGAAATTGATAAATTAAAAAGTGAGCAGTTAGTTGAAAAGAATAAGCTAAGTAATCTTATGGATATGTATTGTGTAACTCTTGAAAAGGCTAAGCTGATAGCTAAAAGATTTATACCTCTCCATGGGCAGCTTAGAAACTTGTACAAATAGAATATAGCCTACCAGAGTCAGATCAGAGGGCTAAAGATGGAGTTGCAACCTTTCAAGGAGGAGTTTGCCAAGAAGAATTTGGATCTATTAGCTAAAGTTGCCACCAAGAGGAGCTCCAGAGTCAGAAAGTGAAGGAGATGGACACCTTGGATCATACCATTTTTGACAGTTTTTCATTTTGGTATTTTTCTAAAATGAAGACAATCATGTTTGATAAGATAAGATTTAACTAAGGATGTCTTAAACTCTCCTATTTCTCATACCACTATTATATATTATTATAGAAATGGTTGACACTTGGTACAATTTTGCAGTGTTTTTTATGCATTTTCAAACAAGCAGAGCAACTACAGGAGAGTTCGCAGCGCCTAGCGCTGCAAACCAGATGATAGAGTTTGCCACTGCGAAGTCTTGATATGGAGGTTTTGGAGGAACAAATGGTTGCCAAATGGGAAGATAAAGATATGACATCTGCTAGGAATTCATTTGAATGCTAGAGGGACACCTGCTCAAGGGATTTGTGCTCATATCACACGTCATCAATCATATTTAATATGATCAAGGAGGTTACCAACATATTCCTAGTTTTTAGCAGTTTATTGCTTTTTTGTTGAAAAATTGTAGTTACTCTGCCTTTAGGTGTGGGAATCCTCATAAATAAGGGAAATTTGAATTGCAAATTTTTCATTGAAATAATAGGCTATAAGGTAGAGCTTGGAAATCATTGAGGGGTTCAAAGGATTGTAATGAGACTCATATTTTTTTTAATTTGTGAAGTTACAAAGACATCTCTGGAGTTTGTGTATCAGACTTGGGACTTTTTAATTAATAAAAATCACTTTCTTTCCATTATATTATCTCATATTACTCTGATTTACATTCATTTGAAAGATTCATGTCATTTATTGTATTTGTATTGTAATGGAGGTTTTGTTGTGATGTTGCTATGATTTTATCAGAGTTTGTCTTTTGATTTAAATAAGTTCTTATGTCAAAAGACTTTTCTCATTTGTCTGTTATTATTGCCTGAAGTGAGTGGTAGAAATCTTCATCTTATCTTTGAGTCTTCTATCTATCCATTATATTGTGTAAAACCCTGATCTAAGTTATCCAAGACCTCATTTGTTGATACATCTTTTTTGGAAAAATGTGTGATTTTCACTGTTCTACCTGAGTTTTGATCCATTTGACATCATTATAAAAACTTATCTTTAAAACCTACTTAGGGGTGATGAGCTTACACTTTAGTAGTCAAAGTGTGACTTTCACTGCTAACACCATTCATTCTAAAAGGCTTACAAAATATATAGTTTCAGAACAACATGATCGCATCTTTTCAGACTTTACTGAAATCTCAGACATATTTTGCAAATTTTCAAAGATATTTAGTTATCATTGATAGTGAGACCTAAAATAAATATAGTCCCTCCTTCCAAGTTCGATTTTTCTACATATCTGGGTTGCCTTCGAAAATAAGCAGTCAATAAACATAGATTTTGGCTATTGCAGTTGTTGTGCCATTCAAGGCCCAAGAATGGAGGATTAACAACTTCCTTTCCATGTTAAATAACTTGTATCATCTGTGCCAAAACAATTGTATCATATGTGCCAAGCCAGACTATATCATAAGTATTTTCAAATATATTAACATTATTATCATTTTCTTGCTTCTTTGTTTGATAATCGATGATCCGTGCTAGATAGTGAAACAACATTTGTTGCAGTGTGTTTGTTGTCTCTCCGCTTTCTTGTAACAGATTTTGCATGCAAGAAGAAGCACCCATGAACACATGGTAACCTCCTATTTATTGTAACGGACTTTGTCTGCGAGGTAATCGCCCATGAACACATGGTAACTGTAAAAAAATGCAGTTAAAAACCTAAAAAATGCACATTGAAGCTTGTATTAATAATATGATTCACCGTTATTGTGATAATCACATTAATCACCTTTTTTAATGACAAATGACCATGTTTTGTTATGCAAGGAAGTTAATGGTTGAAATATTTAAAGCTCATTAATTATGGCCATTTTCAATAGATGTACGCCTCTCGGTATAATTAATTGTTAAGTTAACTTTGATTCTGGTTCTGATCCATTTTGGATCACCCAAAACTGTCCCGACAATTCAATTCACGATCTTCCCTTTTTCAAAGGTGCGTATACTTCATCAAGGACCATATTAGAATTCGAGGAGGAAATTATCGACAATGACTACACTAGTTTTTCATAATCATAGTATTGGGATATCCATCACAACATTGCAACTTGCCAACGACGCATTGTCAGCAAATCCAAGCTATCAGCGAAACTTGCAGAGGAGGGCCTAGAGAGAATCCACAACACTAAGGAAACTTTGCATAGAGTCTTTTCACAGAGAGGATAGGATTAATATTAATCGATAATCACCCATGCAAAGAAATAGCTATTTGACACATAGATCTAGACTCTTCACATGTCACATATATGTTTCCATTTTCGAATACGGTGAATAATGCCTCTTTGCAGATCGCTAGAGCATTGCAGTTTTGGAATAAGTGGTGAAAGTATAGTGATCAAGTTCGGATTCGAATTCCATTTGATACTAAATAAAATTAGATTGAAAAAATTTGAGAGTATACATTTTACAAATAATAAAACATATTACTTTTTCAAAATTAAAAAAATCTAAATAGATAGTCATAGTATTTAAAAACTTAAAAACCTTTCAAAAATTGTTTTCAAATCTCCTCTCCTCTAAAATAGGAATTACATAATTTTCATCAATATAATTTGTGTAAAGATAAGATAATCCCACAACTAATACTAATACTTGTGAAATTGAACTAAATACACTAAAAACAAGGAAATGTCTCCTACTATAAAATTAAAATAAAACTAAGAATTCTATATAAAATTAAAATATATTTGTATTGTAATCCTTTCATCATTTTCACTATTCATGTATGCAAGCAACTAGATTATTCATGGATCCACTACAAAATGACCAAGTCTTGGATCTGTAGTGCACAAGGAAACTATGCGGATCATAGTGACAAAATAATGCACACCACCAGCTTCATCACTGAAACAATGAGGACTTGTCGTGCAGCTCACAAACTACACGAAATGTTGAGTGATGTAATATAAACGCTTTAAAGAACAAATTATAAATGTGAAATAACAAACTGCTATGCTTAGCACATAAACTCAGAAATATGAATTTCTTGATACTAATAAACTTCGGCACAGTGCACGTGGTTACATAATACAATATCAAGATGAGTTTCGGCTCCAATGGCTTCTTCTACTAACTTTACAAACATAGATCGTATGCTCAGACTTCTTCAACTTCTCAATTGTTGTTGTTAAACTTTTACCTCTCTGCCTCCTCTCTGCATTACTCTGCATCATCTTATTAACTAAAATACTCAGACATATATGGAATCTGATTGAGACTTCTAACAGAAGATAATACTAACTCAACATTAAAGACTACCATTAATTCGACGGACTCTTCAACTATTTAACTGCACTCGAGAAATATAAAGATCGGCTCCATTTATATCTTCTTGCTTGCCGAATGACTTTTGAGTAAACATGTGACTTTTCACTTGCATACTGTCAGACTGACTAACTAATAAATCGGTTGACTGACAAAGCTACTAACAAAAATGACTGATAGACAAATTAGAGGAGATGTGCAAATCTCACCAACTTGTAATTACTATTTCCAACACTCCCCCTTAATTATAAGTAGGTGGGATTACAAAATAAATTTACATCAAAAATTGAGTTTACAATTTTACTGTCACTCATCTATTACTGCGCAGTCTCCCAGACTGTTGTGCAGATGTTGAAATGCATCTCTTGCTAAAAGCTTTGTGAAAATGTCTGTGACTTGTTCTTTTGACCTGCAAAAATCTAAATAGATCTCTTTGTTATTCACCAATTCTCTGATAAAATTATACCTTGTATCAATGTGCTTGGTTTTCTTTTGAAACACATGATTCTTTGATAACATGATGGATGAATTTTTGTCACATAAAATTTTTGTTGGTTCATGTTGTTCCTACAACAAATCTTTTAACATTCTTCTCATCCATACCACTTGACAAGTTGCGCTTGTAGTTGTGATGTATTGTGCCTTTGTTGAAGAGAGAGTCACTATGGGTTGCTTCCTTGATGCCCATGATACCATCCTTGTTCCAAAATTAAATGTGTACCCAAAGGTACTTTTCCTGTTATCTATGCTGCCTCCACAATCATTGCCAGTGTATCCACTATGTTTGAAATCTTCTAAAGTGGAGTACTTAATGACAAATTATTTTGTTCCATTAACATATCTCATGATTCTCTTTCCTACCTTCCAATGTGATTCTTTTGGAGTTTCCACGAACCTTGAAATTAGACTCACTCCATACATAATATCAACTATTTTCATTGTTATATACATAATATTTCCTACCAGTCTTCTAAACAATGTAGGATACACCTTGGATTCTTTATCTTTCTTGCTTAACTTTAATCATGTTATGACAGGTTTTGGTGCTGCTTTTGAATTCATCATATTGAATCTTTTCAAAATTTCATGTGCATACTTGGACTGTGAGATAAATATACCAGTTTTGGACCAGTGAAATTATATTCCCCAAAAATATATCATAAGCCTAAATTAGTCATTTCAAATTCATCCTTCATGACTGACCTGAATTCTTCTATGCCAAAATCACCTGTAAAAATCAAATCATCCACATATAAGAAAACAATTAACATATTACCTCGTTGATTTTCTTTGATGTACAATATTGGCTCAATTTCACTTCTTTGAAATCCATTCTTTATCAGATAGGAATCTATTCGACTGTAGCAATCTCTAGGATATTTCTTTAATCAATACAATGTTTTCTTCAATCTGTACACTTTGTCTTCTTGTCCTAGAACCTCATAAGCTTATGTTTGTTCCACATATACTTCTTCTTCTAAGTTTCCATTCAAAAATGTTGAATTCACATCCATCTAATCAACTTTCCACTTGTACTGTGCAATAATGGCTAACACGGTTCTGACTGTGTCCATGCACTCAAATGGTGAAAATTTTTCATTGAAATCAATTCCAAGTTGTTGTGTAAAAACTCTTGCAACTAATCTTTCGTCGTGCTTCTGCACTTTTCCTTCTGTATCTTTCTTGGTCTTATAAATCCACTTGACACTTATAACATACTTATCTTAAAGTACATCTACCAACTTCCATGTTTGATTGTTCTCTATGCATATGATTTCTTCATCCATGGCTTGTGCCCATACATTACCTTTGACATCTTATTTAATGGTTCATGGATCATCTATTTGTGAAAATAAAGAAAAAACAGAAAATGAATTTGTTGTGTTTTCATTATAGATGTCGCACAGACTTCTTGTCTTTCTTGGTAACATGCTTTCTAAAGTTGGATCTGGATAAGTAGAACTATTTGGACTGCTTACTGGTGTTTGTTGTGCTCTAGATGTAGATTGTGCACCTATTTTTCTCATTGGAGTATTCTTCACTATGATTTGTGTCACAGTGCCAGGTGTAGAAGGGACTGTCCACTAACCTATGCATGGTGTTTGAACCACTTCATCTTCTGTGTCATGATTCTCTATTGCATCAATAATTTTGACCGTCTTTGATATGCTTCCATCCCATGCTTCATTCTCCATGAACTCAACATCGCGGGTGATTATGACTTTTCTTGCTACAGGGTCATACAACTTGTATCATTTTGTTTCTTCAAAATACCCAAAAAATATACATTTTTGTCCTCTGTTGTCCAAATTCCTTCTTAGCTCATATGGAACATGTGTGTATGCTACGCAACCAAAAACTTTTAAATGCGCCACATTGTGTTTCAATCTTGTCTAGGCTTCTTGAGGAACTTTGTTCTTCACACTTTTTGTTGGACATATGTTCAATATATATACTATAGTTTCTATTGCCTCATCCCAATACTCATTTGACAAATGTTTGGTTATCAACATATTGCACACCATTTCCATGATGGTTCTGTTCTTTCTCTCTGTGACACCATTTTGTTGTGGTGTATATTGCACGATAAATTGTTTGTAGATGCCATGAACTTTACAAAAGTTCTAAAATTCTCTTGAAATGTATTCTCCTCCTCTGTCAGTTCTTAGACACTTGCTGTAATAGCCACTATGCTTCTCCACAAGTGATTTAAACTGCTAAAAACAACCCAATCTGTCAGATTTTTTCTTTAGGAAATAAATCCATGCTTTTCTTGAGAAATCATCAATGAATGTTAGAAAATAAGTACTTCCTCCCATTGACGGAGTCTGCATTGGTCCAAAAATGTCTGAATGTACAATTTCCATTGGAGATTTTTCTTTGTAAGAATTGCCAACTAGAAATGATTCTCTGTGTTGCTTGCCAAATATGCAACCTTCACATATCCTTTCTGGTTTTTCAATCAATGCAAAAACTTTTACCATATCCTTTGTTTGTAGTAGTTTTAGAACTCCAAAGTTCAAATGTCCAAATCCGAAATGCCATAGCCAGGAATCATCCTGTATTTCAGATTGGAATGTTGCCTTCATCTCTGTGCCACTATCTTCTTTCTTGGTACTGTATGTACTATTTTTCTCATTAGAACTGTGCACACTTTCTATTGTAAATGCATTGACTGACTGCGCATATTTTTCTGTATCAAAAACTTGCATTGTATTCTTCTTCTTGGATGGATTCAAAGTCAATGCGAACAACCTATTACTTGTCATCTGGATTTTTGCAATAAGTAGATTGCTTGGGCATTTATCCATAATCACACAATGATTATCTTCCATGTAGATTCTATATCATTTATGTAACAGTTGTCATGTGCTCATTATATTATTCTTTAGAATAGAAACATAATATACAGTAGACATAACTTTATGTTCTCCTTTCTTAGTTAAAATGTTTATGCTTCATTTTCCTAAGACAATGACTTGGATATATGTTTCAAGTGTAACCTTGGTTTGGAATGACTCATCCAAACTATAAAAGAATTCTATCTTTCATGTCATGTGGTTACTGCAACCTGAATTTAAATACCATATGTCACAAGGACTTGTTTGAGCAACATTTCATTTGACTGGTGAGACTATAGAAATTTCTACAACGTGCGCCATAAACATAAGACGAGTTTGGTTATTTGCATTGTTTGACTGATTTTGACTTTTCTTGTTATTATTATATTGTCTCTTTCTGCACTCATATGCATAATGTCCATACTTTTTACAATACTGGCATCGAATATTTGATTTTTTAGTTCTTTGACAACTTGATTGACTCGTGCAAGGGTTTTGACCTCTTCCACCAGTATTTCCAGGACTGTTACTGCATCCATCTCTGATAGACCTTCTTTCTCTTCCTCTAGATTTAGCTCTCCCCCTTCCTCTTCCACGACTTATGGATGACTGCGTACAAAATGCAATATCTAATGACATATTTGACCTATTCAATCTATGTTCATGTTTAATGAGGGAATCTTCCAGTTCATCTAGGCTAAACTGACTCAAGTCTTTACCTTCTTCTAGAGTTACAACAAGGGTATCAAACTTAGGAGGAAGACTCCTAAGTACCTTCTCAACAAACTTTCTATATTCAATGGTTTCACCATGAGAATTAATCTTATTTATCGGGCCAATGACATTGGTGTAAAAGGAATCTACTGAATCCGAGTCTTTTATTGACATAGTTTCAAAATCTCTTCTAAGAATTTGAATTTTTGAAGTCTTTACTTTGTCCATACCTTGATAAGAGGTTTGTAATATGCCACATGCTTCTTTGCCTTGATTTGATGATGCAACTCTTGGAAGTATGCTCTCATGCATGGATTGATGTATGTAAAACAACGCCTTATCATCCTTCTTTCTTTGATCTATCTAGACATCCTTATTAGCTTGTGTGAGGGCATTGTATGCTACAATATCTACTAGTTCCACATAGCCAGTATCGACTATCTCCCATACATATTGAACTCGGAACAACGCCTTCATGGTCAAGGACCACATCTCATAATTATTTCCTGTAAAGGTGGGAGGTTGCAGATTTGAGATAGAAACCATATTTCAGTTTTCAACATAGTTTTTGCTCTTGAACTTGTTTTGTAGAACCTGCTTTGATACCAGATCCTAGATCCACTGCGCAACGACCAAATCTTGGATCCGCAGTGCGGAAGAAAAATGTGCGCAACACAGTGACAAAATACAACGCACCACAAGCTTCATCACTGAAACGCTCGAGACTTGTCACACAGTTCATAGGCTACACAAAATGTTGTGCATTGTAATATAAACTTTTTAAAGAACAAATTATAAATGTGGAATAACAAACTTCTATGCTTAGCACATAAACTCAAAAATACAAATTGATTAATATTAATAAACTTCGGTGGAGTGCGTGCGGTTACATAATACAATAAAAGGATGAGCTTCAACTACAATGGCTTCTTCTACTCACTTTATAAAATCCTCGGTTGTTGCTGTTAAACTTCTACCTCTCTTCCTATTCACTTCATTACTCTGCATCATTTGATTAACTAAAAGACTCAGACTTATATGGACTCTGACTGAGACTTATTACAAAAGCTAAGAGTGACTCAACATTCATTAATTCGATTGACTCTTCAACTACTTAATTGCACTAGAGAAAAATAAAGATGGGCTCCATTTATAGCTTCATGCTTGCCGAATGACTTCTGAGTAAACCTGCCACCTTATAATTACTATTTCAAACAATTATGTTGAATATTAATATATGCCAACAACGAGTTTATGTTGAATACAAAATACATGCCTACTGAAATTTCCACCTCGAGAAAACTAGCGTTGTAATCGTGGATGTTTTTTTTTCGTCCACATCTTTTTGCGTGCATTCTTACTAGAAACAAAGCGTTTTTAACAGAAACAAACATAGCATTTACAGATTTGATTGCCGCTTGATTGAGCGTTTTTACAAGAAACAAAGAATTTGCCACTTGATGAACCTTTTGGGTTGTTTTCAATGCCAGTTGATTAATCGAGTTTTGTAACTGTCGGTTGATTGATTGAGCTATTCTGACCGTGGAGGGAGGGTTTTATTAAGTCTTGTAGGGTTTAATTGAGTTTTGTAACTGCATGTTGGTCATAAGTGTCGGTCAGTTGATTGATATTTTGTGGCCGCTACTGGATGGTTTTTTTGGGCGTCGGAAGCTCTATGTCTTGGATTTAAAATATCAATCACGATGGTTTACAGTCTCCGTGAATAAATTACCATAATTTTAAATATATATATATATATATATATAGAATATGTGATCAACTAAAAATTCCGTCTAATCCGAATTGACTTATAATTATGCCAACCGAATTGAATTTTCAACTTCTTTGAGCCAATACATGGACTCGCTTAATGGCCTCTATTGAATCGTGGTTAATGTGGAAACATCCTAATTCCCTGGCCAAATCAATAATGCTTCGATTGGTATAAGATGAAGCATTTTCGAAACATCTTTACATTAAAAGTTCATAATTCTCTAAACGCCTGTAAATGTAATTAACACATTTAAGGATTCTCTAAAATTGATTGATTTGCGGTTAGGGTATCACCAGTTAAGGATTAAGGAAGGTGATATTCCTAAAACTGTCTTTTGAACTCGGTTTGGGCATTACGAGTTTGTCGTAGTACCTTTCGGATTGACCAATGTGTCAGCAATATTCATGAGCCTCATGAACGGAGTATTCTGGAAGTACTTAGACTGTTTTGTACAAGTCTTTCTAGATGACATCCGCATCTATTCCAAGAAAGAAAGAGAACATGAGGAACACTTGCGAGTGGTGTTGTCCTGCCTTAGAGAGAACAAATTGTATGGGAAGTTGTCGAAGTGTTCCTTCTTCTAGAAAGAGATCCACTA